>OZ022258.1:9769435-10000192 GCA_963978905.1 Trichostrongylus colubriformis | reverse complement strand
TTTCTACTGCTACCGGTAGCCGTTTTCAGCAATTCCGGTGAGTCTTCAGACTTTTCTTACATTCGATCTGCCCTCGATGCTGACATTTATACCACGCCCTCTAACACATACTAGACGGGTATGCGTTTCCTACTCAGCTTCAACTTTTTTCCTTTTTTCTTCACTTTCCTTATGACAGGTGCTGTTCATACTTTTCTCAACATCTGAGACTTTCGTAAAAGAAGAAAAAGCGTCCCCCATGGCATTGCACCGTAAAATGTGAGGAACGAAATAACCTACCCGAACTAGGATGGCTAGGGGTGGCGTAGGGGGGGGGGGGGGGGGGAAGATGGAGAAAGCTAGTCGATAATTGGTAGTGACGGTATTAGGAAGTTTGCAATGAAGAAAGGGGTTTCAGTAGTGTAATGGATTATGAGGATTATGACTGGTATATGCACGTGGAAAGCATGAAATGCCCGGTTCAGTTCCATGCAATACGAAACCTTTTGCACATTACTCAGAATCCTTGCAATGACTTCTGCATAGCCGTCTTTGCAGCGAAAACCATCATGTAGCTTATAAGAAAGAGGAAAAAAAAATAGAACTCAAGATGCTGCTATGTGTTCGCGATTCGCAAGCAGTTTGCACCATCTGCCTCTGAAATAAACTTGTTCAGAACAATGGTGTGAGTGTGGACGTCAGAAGATATTCATATCAACCTCATTCTGTGGCGCTTTTGCAGAGTAGTTGAGGTGTTTTACTCCAAGAATCGTGGTATGCGACCCTCAAGAGAGATAAGGGGTCGTTTGGTTCAAAAAAGCGTAGAGTGGATTTGAGGAGGAAAATCCTTCAGGGATTTCAAGATAGGTCACCGGTTTTCCGGATTATAGCGATTTTGGAGTAGCTTGGTGGTCTCCAAATAGATCGATAATCACATCTTATGCTACGTATCCGCGTCCTTTTTAGGATCAATTTTCAGTATAACAGCCGCATCTTCATTCTCAGTTTTGATATAGAGATCGTGTTTTTCAAGCATTTTTCATAACGCAATGTTTGACCCGTTTTTCTGCTAACACCCTCTGTTATCGAGATCAAAGAGAGCGCAGAGAATGTTATCCGCGGCTTCATAACCTGTACCCTTGTGCCCTGCAATGTGTGTATTAGCTCTTTGTTGGAGATGGGTCCCAAAATATAAAATGATAAAGATACTGGAAATCACAGGATCTTATTTTGTGATTCACCGTGAGTGTGCCATAGATTTTAGAGTGAATCCGTAGGCATCAGCTCCACTCATGTAGGCGCACTGAGCTTGAGAGATTCTTCAGCTTAAACTAGAGTTCCACTTTAAGTAGCACTGCTTTCAATTCCAGATCTTGCCCTATTCGTGGACAATTTTCCTACGAACGAGATGGAAAATGGACCATAAAAACATCTGATTTACATACTCTTTCAATGCAATTATACGTAGAATGCAATTATTGAGCGCTGCCAATTGTCCCTAACAGATCCAAGCCACGCTTGCTATGGCTGCTTTCATAGTCTGCGGCTCCGACTACTGCACTTGCCGGCGACAGCTGCTGTGACGCCCTTTATTGACATGTGATCTGCTGATGCGTTGAATCTTCTTTCCCTTTCCTTACTTTCGTTTCCAGCTCTCTTGTATTTCATGATGCTACTTGCGGAACTATAAGCTTTTTCGGTCTCATCACCATCGTATATCATCATTATGGTATGCAATGTCCGTTAAATGAAAGGAAACATGGCTGGGCCACAGGTTATCAATGGAGCGCATCGTAACAGTTACTGCCGACAAAGCTGCTGTATGAAGGCAGTCGAAAACGCCATAGTCGAACCGCATAAGCTTTTTTGGCCAAGTAGGCCCTTTCGTGAATCCAGTTGCGCTGGAATGCTCGTTTTGTGAGGCCCACAGTTTCTAACAAGAAAACAAACAAACAACAAAGTACAGGGAAATCCACAAAAAAACGAGACGCTCACCTGTACAAAATGATGCTCAACATGTGGAAAAAAGTTATTGTTTGATGCTTAAAGGAATCGTCCACGGAAAATGAGTTTTTGTGTTACCCATATATTTACGTTGTATTTGCCTAATGTTGGCCTCATGCAAAATTTCACGCGAAAAAATGTGAATCAGGCTGAGATACAGTACCACAAAGTGCAGTCCCAGTGGGCGGGGCCTCCGTATAAAAGCCTCGTCTCGTCTTCCGCCACCGTTGGGAACGGAGAGTGGGACTGTTTACGTAACCTTCTGTTGCTACAATGCGTCTCCGACCACGGCTGACGCGGTACGAGGCTTTTACACGGAGGCCCCGCCCACTGGGACTGCACTTTGTGGTGCTGTATCTCAGCCAGATTCACATTTTTTCGCGTGAAATTTTGCATGAGGCCAACATTAGACAAATACAACATAAACATATGGGTAACACAAAAACTCATTTTCCGTGGACGATTCCTTTAAGAATCACAGTTCTCCCGCACCGTGTGCAGAGTGTGCGGCAGGACACTCGACTTAGGTCAGGACGCCGTTACAAGTGCCTTGTCGGTCCCGTAAGGAATTGGCCGCGCGGTAAGGAATGCGCTCACAACCGCATTCTGGCATGGTTTAACCAGGCCAGAGCATCCTCTCCCAAACCCTTCTAGCAGATTTCGTAATTTCATTGCTTTGAAGCTGACCACTGATTTCCCCTTCATTTTTGCCTTTTTGTCGGACTCTAACACCCAAAGGGAACGAACCTGCATGCCTGACATCCAGACTTAAACTTCTTGTGATCTATTCCAACCCCATCATTGCCTCGTCTAACTCTGCTTGATTCTGGTTCGGTACCTACTTAAATTCACAAAGTTCTCCAGATTATTCCAGCCATGCGCATAGGACCTCCCTGCTCATTTTTCACGACATGCCCTGGAACATCTCCATGTCTCAGAGCTCCGTGTGGGGCGATTCCGTGTCAGGCGGATACCCACTGTCGCCAGGTAGTCTTTAGACAGCCCCATAAATGGAGGATTCAGCAGTTCCAGAATAAACTTCAGGGTGAATCATGTCAGCGCCGAATCATAAATGGACGTCTTATAAGTACGTGTTCTCCACGAGCACCATCCCGAAAAGACCCTCGCGGTTAGTCATTTTGCTGTGACTGACGATTTCAGCTAGCAAAATACTGACAAATCTATTAATACATCTATTAATATTAATACAACTAGATTATAGCTGCTGTAGAGAGTGCTGACTGGCAGCCACTTGTGAAAAAATAGCTGAATCCTTTACAGGATTCTATAAGGAAAAAACTATAGTCGTAAATTGCTGAGTGCATTGGAAATCCGTAGGCGGGGCTGACCGGTAGCACACCAATAGAAACGTGTTTAGTGAGATGTGACCCCGCCCATAGTGGACCATGTGCGCCCTAGTTTATTGAAATTTTGTCCAAACTACATAGTAGACGTGTGGAGTCTGTGGTTTCACCGCGACACCAGTGGTTTCGGAGCTTTTGTAGTAGTCTTCATGAAACCTTTATTCTCGTGAACAAAGTCGAGAAGTTTTTTTTCAGCAGTTTCGGAGCACTACTGCCCAGGAGGAGGTGCGGTTGTGGTGAGATATGATGGCAAACTATCAACTTGTGACATGCACAGGCAATGTGCTGGGGATCAGGTTTGCAATCCACAAGTCGGAATCTGCTGTACAAGTGAGCTACTGTTATTCATCTTGCAGTTAAGTATTGCATATATTCATGTAACCCTCGAAAATTTTCGAGTAGTTACGACAGCCCTTATACAGTTATAGTATAGTTCTCTTTAAAGCTTTTTATAGCCTTCTCGAAACAAACTATCATTGTACGATCGAACTCTATCGCTTCAAAGGCCCACTACGCGACAATCTGATTAGTGGCTCACTTTCTTGGGGCAAGTAGGTTCATAGAAAACTGCTCAGGCTGCACCTTTGTTGCAGCTACGAGGTGCACCCACACGGTGTTGTGTCTGCTCGAACCTAATCCAGCCACGCCCACCCATTCGATCACACCTGGCCTTGGACAAACAAATTTCTAACGTGGCGCCAACCTGGGGAAGGAAACTTGCGATAAGAGAAGATAATTCAATGAAACAGCCGTCAAGATTACAGAGGCAGCATTCATGATGAAAATTCGTCCGTTTAAGGCCAGACGTGATTTAGTTGGGTGGGCGTGGCTTGCCAGACCTGATTTGGTTGGTGGGCGTGGCTTCGTTGTGTTCAAGCAGACACAACACCGTAAGAATGCTCCGTGCAGCCTGAACATATGGACCAACTAGCATCAAGAAAGTAAGCTACTAATCTGATTATAGCGTAGTGTGCCTTCGAATAAGTATAAATTTGTGTCCAAATACCTCAATAGCAGGAAATTCTAGAGATTCGAACATGTCCAAGGCCTTCAAAAACCATGCTGAACGGCATTACCGGCAAACCGCTAATGTGTCAGGTGAAACATTGCAATTACGGATCTCTTACCTACGGAACACCCTCAAATCTACGAGTATTCAGATCAAATTTGGACGAGTTATGCCGTGTCCTGCTGAAGGCTATTGCGAAACAAAGACCGGTTTCTGTTGCAGGGCTGAAATAGTGGTGACAACACCGCCTCCTCCAGGTGTGTCTTGTTGAGATTGCCATTGATCTTTTAACAACAAGTGCTTCTTCTAATATCATAAGTTTATCAATCATTCCAGTAATACCTGGTGGGACACCTATGGTGCCAATCAAAGGAAGACCGGCACCCCTTTCCGTGAAATCTCGTCCGTGGCGCGGCCAACCATGTGTGGTGCGGGATGGATGCGAAGGAGGTGCCGCTTGTATGTGCGATAAGAGCGGAAGCTGTCGGTGCGAATGCCCGACTGAGCTTGGCTACACGGTAGCCACGGATGGGAAGACATGCCAGAGATTGAGAAGGCGATTGAAAGTTAGTAAAGATTTTTTCTTTCTGATTTCTTGCCACACACTTGAATGTGTGACGAAATTCACTGTTTTTTAAAATTCCCGTCAAATTTCATCGAGCAATAATTTCAGCAAAGAAGTGAATTCAAAGGAATCGTCCACTGCAGTTCCATAGTCTAAGTCTGTTCGACATTGTACTAACAGATACACTATATTAACAGAAACACGAAAAGGAACAAGAAATTTCCGTTGCACTAAGCATACATGGAAAAGTGGAAGAATAACAACTTGTTTGAACTCCCGCCTAGTCACATTTGAACAGCCGTCGATGGGAAGAGCGATACGAATTTTCGCGCACTGTGTTAACTTGCTTCCCACTTCGTTTCCCTTTCCACACGACCGCTACTTCATGTTGCCAGAGGCCTCGCATACTCACCTTCCCGGCCGTCCCACCTGGGTCTTTACCACTGACTTTACTTTGGTAACTCCCTAATCTCAGACGGATTCTTGTTCCCTTTGCGTAGTGTACGTTGGGATGACTGGAAAGCGGTGGATGGGAACAGACCGGAAAACGTCCACAGAGCTTCATAGGTGTACGTCGCTGGAGCTTCATAGGTGTACGTCGCTCCCCATGTTAGCGACGGCGATGCGGCTACGCGGTGCGCCAGGTGCGACACTCAACGTTAAGACCGCGATAATACTTGCGTCACCGACACCGACGCATCAAAATCATTTGTTTGCCGACGACGACGGCGTCAACTGATAGCGTGCTCCGTTTGTGATCGTGGCGAGAGCCCATGAATTCAGATTTGAATCACGGCATAATTTGGCACTAAGCCAGAATTCGAATTCGAATTTGTGGGCTCACGCCACATAGCCCGTGCTGCTTGAACAAGGCTGCCATGATCCAGAATGCCACTTCTCGCGGCTCGAATCCGCCTCCTGAGGGGTATCAGTGGTAATGGCACGTTTTGGTTCTTGGAAAAGAAGGATGTTTGGAGCCTAGAAAAAACGGAATACCTAAAGGCATCATCCCCTCGAGTGAAACCCCTCGAGTACCCAAAGTTTGTGAACGATGAACGAGAGTGACAAAATCTCGGATTTTGCCGTGTTGAGGTGACACATCATACTCAATCAGAATAAGCTCCCGATCCTGTTCGTGTAGAAGGCTGTTACGGAGATTAGTGATAGTATGGGGTGTGCTCTTGAATTTGGGGATGCAAATACCTCATAAGAATTTGCTGAAGCTCGACTAATGTGGGGTTGAAAGTGGAAGAAAAAAATTACTTTTTCTTGGCACACCCTATAAGTCGTGTCTTTGAGTAAATAAACAAATAAATAAATAAATAAACAGGACGAAAAAACACCGATTTCTAGGAGAAATGTCATACGGATATGGAGTGCTCTGCAGCGTTCTCGGAATGTTCCACAGGTGGATGTCGTTGCAAAAAAGGTTTTCAAAGAGACGGTAAAGGTGGATGCAAGCCCATCAGTAAGTTATTTCTATAAATGAAAAATAGGTTGATATCAGATATAAAAACGGCTTTTCTCTGATGTTCCCTAGATCTGGAGATTTGGCACGGAGTTTTTGATAAAAACTTTCTGTTTTAACTAAAATTTTTAGGAGAGTTATCCATTTACAGGGGTCAAAAAGAAGTCTCTTAGTGCAATGCAGCCAATACTGAGTTCCAAGTGGAATCCCTTCCTTTAGGTTATAAATGCGTGAATAATGGACAGCCATTGATGGACGGTGAAGAATTACGGACGTGCTCAATGGGAGCAGCAGTCGCGAGATTACTATTTCACAGCCAAAAACGGAAACTCGCAAAGGAGCGGATCACTACAAGAATAGGTTAGTGTAAGATGACTGAAATAGCTTTGTTTGAAAATATTCCGTAGGATCATCCTTGCAGGCTCTCAGCACACCTGCCTACTATATATATGTAAAGGCACCGTAGGGGAGGGGTGGGGGGCAGCGGGGGGGGGGGGGGGGAGCAAAGAAGGAGAGAGTGTCTCAAAGCACTGTCCTATGCAAACGAACATTTGAACCCAAAAAAGATAATGTGCAACGAAAATTGCTTTGTGAACCTCACCTTTGGAGCGTTATTGCAATTTCAGCGTGCTTCACCCAAAGCTGCGCGCTTCAGGCGGACGGACGCCAGTGTCATTTGATGTCCCGTAGGGCGAAATGGATTCATTCATGGTGGTGTTAAATTTATGAAACAGCACACAGCAATAAACAAGTGGAAGAGAAGAGGAATAAAAAAGAGTCAGAAAAAGTGTGATTATAATAAAAATAAATCCACCCTCGACGTACTGGTGAGGCGTTGTGTGTACAATGTAACGAGCTGCATGTCACCGTAACCCATGCTGCAACCCCTTCCGCTGTCCTTAAAACCGGAAGGGGGTCCGAAACAAGAGGAAGATGCAGAGAAATGAGCATTTTGTAATGAACACCCAAGGTTAGAAGCAATAATCGGCAAAAAACCCGGACTCAAAAGCGCGACGCTGCGGTGTGTATTCGCATCCCATTCGCATCAGCGCATCCATTCCGAGTTGTCCGCTGTAGGAGACGGGCCGTGGGCCAACGTTAGTTGTAGCACCTGACTCCCACCGCAGTGGAGTGGCCATTCCCAACTACATTAGCATTCATGTAAGTATATCTAGAAACAATATAAGAAAGAACAAAGTAAAAAGTAAAGGAAAAAACAAATTTATAACAGAAACATCTTTTTTTGGCACCATGCCAAGGGGTCAAATTGACGAATTTGTGCAATGGCGGCCACTTAAGCTCGTCCACACTACGTCTGTTCTACCGTAAGCCATAATTACCCCCTTCTGGTGTCTTTAAGGGGGCGATGACAGGGCGGTGGTGGATTGCAGCAATATCCCAGCTTCAAACATCCCTTCTTGCAATTTGACTTCAAAACTGCCGTGTTGCTTTTCTTCGCAACCCCAGTTCGCTTTCCATGGGAACGCATGTCGAAACCAGCGTCAGGCATTGTTTCATTGTTTGAGGAGATACTGATTTTGATATTTTTGATTTTAGATAGCTGCTGATTATCGCCGCAGCTCGCGATGCCAAAGTTACTACAAGGGTACTGAGTTATGGGCAGAATCTTCGGTTTCGGACGGAACTCAAACACACACACACTTCATGTTTTCCGAGCGTATGAGCTAATCCATTGCACCATTATACCATTCAGAAGCTGATTTAAAGACAGTGTTAGGGGTAATGTGGGTGATGAGAATCCCTAAGAGGAGTCATTCACTCGAAAACTACGGGTTTGGAAAGCCTATTTGCGGCGAAATCCCCCACGAAGGGCGCGCCCCCGAGCTGTGGCAGAGGCGCCCTTTTCTGCTCGAGCCGCCTTACTGTGCTCGGTCCGCCTCCTAGCGACTGATTGGCTGGGATAGGAATAGAAGGTATCGCGGCCCGCTTTCTCAGTTTTGGCTTGAAGCGCATTCCAGAAAAGGGTTGCTTTCTCATTCTCGAACATCTATTCGTGTTTACAACATGGCATCACGCCAATGGAACACTCGTCCGGACCACCCGCCTCTTCACGGTGATGCTCCACATCGAGGATCAACGGTGGAGTGGGGTCCTATTTCTTGGGTTTTTGGCCATTTCCATCCGTTTTTTTTTTCTTCGCTGTCCTGTTACTAGGCATCTCGACTTTCACATTCACTACTTCTTTTACTTTTCTGCCGAATTTCCCCAAACACTGCCTTCAAGGTGAAAGGGGTGTCGGTAGTGTAATGGATTCTCACATACGCCCGGAAAGCATGAAGTGCATCGAGTCCCGTCCGACATCGATGCTTTTGCCCATAACTCAACATCCTTGTAGTAATTGTTTGAGGAATTCTTGTAGAAGGCGGAGCATTTTGACTAAGAGTTGGGTGTGAGGACCTTGATAGCGTGCTGCAATCAAGCCGAGATACCTGGAGCTCGCATGCTTGGGTAGGCAGCATCACAGTACAAACGATTGAACACTCTAAAAAATATTGTTTCTACTAGGGAACCTCGGTGTGATGGCAGGATTGGCTAAATTAGGCATAATGAGATTCTCGAAGTAGCGCCTGCCCATCCTTAATCTTCACTGGTTGAGCAAACTCAAATTCTTCGATGCTTGACGGGAAAAATCTAGATGACTGCCCTAACGACTACTACTGTGTTCCAGTCTTCGATGACGCCGCCAAACCTGGATATTATCAGGTGAATATGTCCCTTAAAAGTCGTGTCCAACAGATCTGAGTGCAACACATATGTACATTCAGGGATTCTGCTGCCCATCGCCTGGTGAAACACGTCCGGTCTGCCCTGTAGGTGAAGCTCATGAGACAAGTGCTCCACCTACGTATGGATGCGAACGGTGTCCGATGGAATACTACTGTCATAGAGATGCGGTCTTCACAAATAAATCTGTATGTAGGTTACAAAAACTGGAGAAAATCGACAGTGTTTGACCTTTCATAAACTCTCCTGGAACCAAACGAGAGCCGAGATTTATTGATCGCGAAACTGCTCTACTTCCTTGCTTGAATTACTATGCCTAAATTGCTGTTTTTGTTAGCGCGTCCTAGGATGCCTCATAATAGAGTGAATAAATATAAATAATAATCATAATTACCGAATAATCAAACAATTCGAATGATCAAATAAACTTTCAGATTTGCTGTCCGAAGCCATGCATCTCTCTGGATGACATCTTCCACGATGGGCAGTGCTACTCAACTGCTTATTATGGTGACAGTTGTCATGTGAGTATGAAAAACGAGTGAAGGAAAATCAATGACAAAAGGGCTCGAAGAACGACCCGTTATCGAATTGTCAAATCATAACCTCATTCATACTTTGAAGGCAGCGTGGCCGCAAACTTGGTCGCTTGTGGGGAATCAAAGTAGAGGGGTTAAACTATAAAAAATCGGGGCGATCGGAAACTTGAGAACTGAATCGCTTCTATTCCACTAATCCATCAGGTCTTGTGTCTTTATCAGGACATGTTATCGGTGTATCGATCGTAGTCAAGCGCATCTGTGATACGTGGTGATTATATGCGGCCCATGCCACGCTTGTATGTGGCGGAGCACGAGCATCTGTCCCCTGTGTCATTCCACACCAGACGCGCCTCTCAGGATCCTTTTTTTGTAGCATAACTTCCGAGAAGCTACTTGGTACCCACTGCCTTTAAAATCATCATCCAAAACTTTGTTTCTGCTAGATGGTATGGTATCTGTTCACGAAGAGAAAAACTTTGATTGAGACCTTAGTGTGTACCCTTATGACAGGATTGTCGCACCGCGCCATGTCGAAAGCGAAGCAAGGCGGACGAGCTAAAGGCGTCATGTTGTTGGCTCACGGAGCAATTACAAGTCAACTGCGTATCGCGCGCGTGTAATCGTTCTAAGACCCAACAACCGCGACGCGCAAGCTCGCACACACTGTGTCGCATGGTGCTCGTCGTCGTGCCCCAATCCTGACATAAGGGTACACACCCATGAGACCCGAGGCCTTTACTTTGCGGTGCGGGCTGCGGGGCGTGGCTCTGCGTCTCTCCCATCTCTCCCGTGCCACTCTGCCTTACTGCCTGTGAACACAGCTATGCCCTGCCGGCGCAAAGTATGAACGCCTCGCTACTAATGTGCGGCATGTTTTCAACTTCTTGTTTTACTAGTTTGATATTCTTCTGTTATGCCAACGAGATTCTTAGGTGGAACATTTATTTACGGCCGGCTCAATATTTAGAATTCTATCCACTACACCACCAAACGCCTTATCCCCCTAGCGGTTCTGACGAAACTCAAGGAAACCGCCGGAGGAACCCTGTACGAAAGAACATAACTCATTCAGTCCACCACCGCGGGAGCGGAAGGCCGCCACTCCGTGCCAGCTGTCGTCAGTGAATGAGGGATGCCGGGGCGTCCTTATACATATATAGTATAATGGGGACATGCATGTCTCCCTTATCATATCAGTAGCTCGCAATGTGGCGCAAATGGCAAGAGATCATTCGTAATGGATAAGCACTCATTTCGGTTGTTCATACTTGGGTTTTCTTGCAGAAATCCAAAACGCTTCAAGCACTTTCTTGGCGGAAATCTCAGTCTCGCATGCTAGAATACTGCACTTCACATCAAAGTCGTTTCCGCCATGCTCCTCGGTCATGTGCTTCCCTAGAGGTGTTCTTGTGTTACCTAGTCTTTTACCAGCAAGATGCTCTTTGATACGTACTGCTAGTCTTCTTCCAGTTTCCCCAATGTACGTTGCGTTACATGTCTGACATTCAATTTGATAGATTACACAAATTTTGGCGCAATCCCCAGTTGTACCTACGGGCATGTAACACAATTCTCTGACACGCATCGCTTATCGTAGAGCTTATTTCGCACGAGTTGGCTTTTGATGTTGCCATTAGGGACACTCACTAAGACAACATCATCATCCAACTGTGCTTGAACAAGGCATCTTTGGATTGCAGCAGTTACTCTGTCAGAGATGAAAGGTATACATGAGGGAACCTTATTAAGACGCGGTATGTTACGGTGCCCCCGCGGTATGTTACGGTGCCAGATAGCACTCCAGCTGACAAATTTCTCAATTTGACATCCACTTCTGGTGCAGAGGAACTGGCCCCACACCAGAAGTGGATGTCAAATTGACAAGTTTGTCAGCTGGAGTGCTATCTGTTCTGAATCAGAACAGAGGAGTCCGCTGTAGCAATTTGACATACGGACAGTGGCAAGGTTTTAAAGAGCTACGTGAGCTAAGATCGAACGGTACCATACGTATCTCTGTAAGTGACAAAGGTGGAGAGTTTGTGGTTATGCCGCAAACACTCGATCGCGAGATTACAGGCCTCCACCTGGCAGACACATCCGTCTATCGTCGCGCGACCGAGCAAGAATTCCTGACCCAATGTAGACATCTCAACAAAATTTGGATGGCGCAAGGTCAGTCCGCGGGTCTCGGCAAAAAGTTCCTCAGTAGATTAAGACTCGATAATCCGGATTGTCCTGTCTTCTATAGCCTTGTAAAAACCCACAAACTTGCTCCTACGGATGTGCTATCAATGTCAGCGGACACTTACAAGATACGACCGACAATAAGTTGTGTAGGCGGACCGACCGATCGAATTTCATGGTTCCTTAACTGTATTGTGAGCCAGCTGCTGACCAAAATTCCATCGCATCTAACCAACACGACTAAGCTCCTTGATCCTAAATCTTGAGCCACGTTTAGGCCTTTGAGGAAGACGATCTGGTCGAAACGTTAGGCCGTAAATAAATGTTCCACCTAAAAACCTCGTTGGCATAACAGAAGAATATCAAACTAATAACGATGCCGAGGTTCAACGAAGAGAGAAGTTGGAACTTCTTGTTTTACGTTTTTCTTTATTTTAGATATCCGCACAATGTTCGCCATCTCGTAACTCGACTGATGAATTTTCGGAAAATTCCCCCCTGGAATGTGTCGATGGGGTTTGCGTCTGTCGCACTGGATATAGTCACATGGATGGCGAATGCAAGCGTACGTTAGAGTACTGTTTCAAGGATTGGAGAATCCATGACTTTTCACCAGTCAGGCCTCGACTGACACCTTCATTAGTTCCGGTCTATGGTTTCCACTCATAGTTTTTCGAACAGGCGTTCATTCTAGCAAGACCAAACAACAACACAAACTAGCTAGGACAACAACCAAACTAACTCTATTTTAAGGAGTGATGTGTACCATAGGACTACGAGGTGAGCCATCTGTGGACAGAAACAATGAACTGATACGGTGTTCTCGATCCCATGACTGTTCCCAAGGCCAAATGTGTGATCCCAATTCGCATGTCTGTTGCAAAGGAACGAACAGTAAGTAAACTTACGGGAAATTGCTCATCTTTAATTTTCAACTTCATAATATTTTCAGGATGTCCGAAAGGATACGTGGAGACTGGTATGATGTGCGAGAATGACAAATGTCAAAGACCTGGCAGTCTGTGTTTTCGGGCCAAAACGGGAAAGGCAAAATTGTGTTGTGTGGTGGACAAATAATTTTTGTAGAGCACTAATCAATATTTATTTGTTGTTTAACAGTACTGGAAGGTGATTTATGTTTAATAAATGCAGTATGCAGTCGCGACGGAGACTGTGGCCGTATTATGCAATCTGAAACGTTGCTGTAATATTTATCGTATTGACTGTTATGTATATAATGTAATAAATTCTTTTTTGAAGAAGGGGATTTAAATCGTTCAAGCACGGAAATCTGAGAACAATATACCAAAGACGCTCTAGTTTTGAGTGTGAGAAATACGGTAGATTCTATGATCATCGAACTTCACCCTCCACTGTCCGATGGGGGTGTGTACACTACTGCTAAATTTTCGCGCGGCGAGCGGCGCCGCGAATTTTTCGCGTGATTGCGTACGTTGCAACGCTCCCTTTAGAGTTTTACGCCCAAATTGATTGTTTCTCAGTTAGGACTGTTATCATGCAGTGCTATCAATTCTTTCACTTTTTTGTGTCACTATTTTTCCTTTTGGGCACAAAACTTATTGTTTTTAGATAATGATGAGATGAACAGCTATGTTTCAAAGGACCTTTATGGTAACAGACGCTCACGTCTTCTGCGGAATTCCAACAGAACGCCTTCGGCCAGTTGTGCTGACGGAGCCGCAAAGCGAAGATTCGACATAAGTATACACATCGTCCGAGGGATGGTTCCGGTTCAGACTCATCTAACCCTAAATCTCGCTGAATTCCAGCTGCATTATACTCACGTAGAGAAAACAATCCAAGCAGCTTTCCCACAACGACGACATGAAATTCGTCATGAAAAAAATTGTCATTCGACGCTCTTCAGTAATAGTAAGCGTCAAAACTGTCCATCCAAGTCAGGTCATACAAGAAGGCGACGTTCGCACCCTCTAGCATTCCACAGGAATCAACACGGCAATTTGATGCGCGGATATGAACAGAAAACACCAGCTTTATGTGTAATCACTTTATTTCTTTTTCTTACATCTCGAACCCGTCATCAGAACAACAAAACGCCGAAAAGAAATATCGAGCAGTCTCATCAAATAATGCCAATTAAATCAATAATTATTTACAATCATCACATGAACAAAAATAGAAAGAGGTTCCAGAGCGAGCTGTCCATGTTTTCAACTATTTCTTATTTACATTATTGTAGCGTAGACCCCGCTTATTTGTGGGGACTCTAGAAAATTCCATTATGCCATGTTCCTATGAAATTCTCAACGATAAGTCATGTGTAGAAAATATAAGGGTACTGTCCTTGCGAGGACTATGTAACCCTAGACCGATATGGGAGACTTCCGTCGATCAACAGTATCTTCTGGAGGAGCTGGATCACAAATTGATGGATTGTAGTAGAAGAATGCGAAGGTATACTCCAGACGGCCTTTTTCAATGGTCATATCGACATAACCTAAATAGTCGATGGCAATCGATTATATGTTATCGATTTTTGTAAAAAAAGACCTATGAGTAAATCGAAGAAAATCTGCACAAGGAAAGATGGAGGTAAAGTTGTCCATTGACTGAACTGACTATATTGGGGAGAAGACCGGGAAAGTTTTAGCGGCAGGATAGCTATGGGCTTGAAATCCCTGAGTGGTAACCTCTCTTTGATCATGTCCAGCCTAGCGCTCATCAATTTGTCCCCCGAACTGACTGCAAATTTCTCTGTTTACCCCAGTGCTGCGCGAGGCTTGTACAGGCCGCCTCATACTGTCACTTCCAGGCACACAATGTGCTTTGGAGACCGATGGACTGGCTGGTGGGGATTGGCGTGTTAGCGCCTTACAACGCCTTACCTGGGACAAGGGGACAGGTGAGGGAAATTGTCAACTGTGAGGAACTCAATGGTTGACTTCAAAATTTCTTTGAAAACACCGGGAGGGGCAACTTTGGCTTACGGTTTGGGTGGTGGTGGCCTGCAGTTTGTTACTTTGCACACACCATTCCTAAGAAAGACGACGAGTGTGAATTTATACGGTTTTTTTTTCAATATAAACAACCTTTTTTCTCACTCTTTCGCTTACTTTCCCCTTCACTACTACATTATTCTGTTGCTATGTGCTGTTTCACAAGTTTCACATCATAATGGATGAAATAAATTTCTCCCTACGCGACATCAAATGACGGTGAAGTCGACCTGCGTGAAGTGACAGTTCGAGGTGAAGCGAACAGTTCAAGATGAAGCGCGCTAGGATCGCAATGATGTCTCGAAAGCGAGTTTTCCAACGCGGTTTCGCCACACATTTCCTTTCTGGGTCCAAATGCGCGTTTGCAGAGGACAGTGCTTTGGAATACACTTTCCTTCCTTGTCCCTCCCAGTGTCCTTGAATATTCAGCTACCGCCTGTGAGCAGGAAATGGGATATGAGTCCCACACCTTACCTTCTTCGGGCTCCACTTCGAATTCGGTGTCAGCTCCCGTTTCCGCTGCCGCCTTCAATGTTTGCTCCATGCCGGCGATCAAGTAGCTTCTTGCCGTAAGGTCACTTTCGCGGAATTGAGCGCAACAAAAACTTATCTGAAACGAGGAAAACGAGGAGTTAGGGGAAATCGGACAAGAGATCTACGACAGGTGACTCGGCGATTACGGTGCGTAATGTCGTTCACAAAAAGCCGTATGGGGTGCCAGATGTAGCCGCTGTAATCGTTCTGAGCCACCAACATAACCTTTTTTGCTCTATTTCTTACCAGGAACGACCGCGTTGCTACCGCATGCACGGTAGCAACGTTCTTAGTACATCTACAATAGCAAAACCACATTCTTATCCCAATTTTTTGGTATTCAGAAGTGTAGATGTAACACACTTCTGAACTGATTTTGTACGAACTCATCAGATATGTAAGATGCGCCATGCATCTTACTTACTGTTCGACTATAAGTGCTTTTGCACATGTGTTCTATTCGCAGACATGGGCGGGTTAACCAAACTATAAGCTTTTCATTTTACGTTCATTCTTCCAAACAATTTACATTTTTGAGTACTAATGAACCGACTTCATCACAGTGACGAGTCGGGGTTGCCGAGGTGATATACGGTGCTGCGAGCGGTTCAAACTCCAGCATGAGCAAATAAGTCGACTTATCTTCTCGGAGCAGCAGTTCCTTCGGTGAATATCCCGGCTGCACATCTTTTGAGCCGCAACGATGGGACATCGCGGCGCTACACCTGCTCGATCCCACTCCGACCACACTCACTCCCCCATTGGCCAACTGAGCACTTTGAGTTTGATCGGAGTGTGTTCGAGCAGGTGTAGCCGCGTGATGGCGCCAGTGATCTACTGCTCCGAGAAATCATGTCGACTTCGAAACGACGAAACGGGTCAAATTGTTCTTTAGTTCCTTCGTCCTTTTCTTTTCCCATTCTGTTTCCTTTCGTTTCCTCTTTCATTTTCCTCTTTTCTACCTTGTATTTATACCTTCTTTTCTAACCCTTAGGAATTCTTTTAGTACTAGTTATACAATTTGTGGGTTGATCTATAAGTAGAAGTTAATAGTTTACTCTATCATCACGAAGTGTGCCACTGAGAAACCACACGAGACACTGCTGAGCTTTGTTTCCTTCCTAGGCTTTTCCACAGGAGTATGAGGATAATTTTGCTAACCGACCTGTATCAGCGTTCGAAATGGTGCTGATGAGAGCATATGAAGAGCATACTGTAGATCTTGGCTGGGACATGGCAGAGGAGTCAACTGAAATCCGATTAATGAAGTCCTAGAGTGCAAACTTATTTGGATTATTCTACAACTTTGATATATGTAGCTTACAGTAATCGATTCCACCATGACATCTACATGCAGTGAGAGTTGTTTAAGATTTGGTAAAGCTGGTGGATTCGGGCCAAGTAGCCGTCCAAGGTAACCACCAGGCGTGAATGGTGAGCAGTCTGAAACAATTCTGAGAATTTAAAAGCGTAAAAGCGGTTCACTAATGGTAAATGTTCATTGCTATCTGCTGAAAAAACCATGGTTATGATGAAGGTTAGTGAGTCAATTTAGGTCATTGAGGTTTACGGGCAGAACAAGTGATCTGGGCCGTACCTCTAATGCTACTGGTCGTCGAGTAGGGATTACGAAATGCGTCCACCTCCTTCATAAGTATAGTGACTTCCGTGAGATTGGTGGCGAGGCGTAGAAGACGTGGTGCTGACGTGGCGACAAACAGAAGAGGACGACGTCGTCCACGCGTGTCAATCAAGCGGCACTCGCAAGGATCGTCGCCGAGCTGAAATCAGTTAAAGTAGAGCATTACTCCAAAAAAGAACACTTATTTTTCACGAGTGCTTATGAGACGAGAGGCCTTTGGTGGGATAGTGTACACTTCTCAAGCCCTGGGCCATGTTTAGGCATTAAAAACGACGGAATGGTCGAAACGTTGGCCGTGATAAACATTCCACCTGAAAACCTCGTGGCAGAAGCATTAAAAAAACAAGAACTAAAAGCAATGCCGAGGTTGTATGATGAGAGAACTTGAACCCTACAATAGCTTATCTCTGAAACAGGCTGAACTCCATTCATTTCGTATTTCACCGCCCCAAGGCATCATGCGATGTTGAAGACAGTGAGAGGGGTAATGCGGTTTGTGGAGAACAACTAAAGTGTCCAGCACAAATGAAAACCAGAGGCCTAAGAGAGACTATCTACGGCGGTATTCCCAGTGTAGCGCATTGTCCTTAGTTATCATGAGGCCTTTTTATTTACAGCGTCTTTGACGTGGCTCGCCCCTGACCGAAAGGATTTAAGAATCAGCTGTGAAAAAGGGTCGTACTTCCCGCATTTTTGGATTTTTCCTTCATTTTTATTCCCTTTTGAACTAGTATGCAACTCGACTTTCATATTCAATACTATTTTCATACTCGACGTCAGTTATTCCTATCAGTGCCCTAAATCTATTGCCTGACTGGTGAAAGAGTTCCGAAGGCTTGTTTTTAGAGGAATATGTGCATAACAATGGCCAATAAAGGGGAGCTGTTGTCGAAAATGTAAGGGTTCCGTGAAGTGGACGAGTTGTCCAACGCAGAAGATGCTTCGGGTGGTCTGCGTTCTGGTGGCAGGTTTAGCATATGGGCCTCAGTGACAAATTAGCTGCAAGGGGCCGCGCCTAATAGCACCTACATCCAATACAGTGCCCATAGCCAAAAGTCCATTGGTGGTGCTCCACTACGCTCTGCTGTTTTGACTCAGGCATTGCTATGTGCCCATCGTCTAAATATCAAAAAGGAGCTCTTAGTTTGCGAATTTTCTAGTTCCAGAAGTTTATCTTGGTTTTCAATTTTGCCTTTATTCTTCGCCGATTCATAATGGCATTAGGGCCGTAATTTGACGAAGTAAAGAAGAAAGAAGGAATTTTGAGCAAATCTCGTTCGAATTACGACCCTATTGCACATTGATAAACACTTCTGTTACCATATTTTACTGCAGCATGTTTGTTTAACGCCGTCATCGCCTCTTTCCTATCAGCATAATGGAGCTACGATCAGACGCTAATCGCTGACCCGTGTGGATTAAGTGAATCGACGACAAATAGTTTCGGCGATTACGGTACTACTTAGCGACTACGGTGGCGCAACAGAACAAATCAAATCAATAACGAACCCTTGAGCGAAAGACGAAAACTTTCAAAGCAAAATGTTTTTCTCAATCTGTTGGATTAACGCTTACCGCAGTTGGATCAAATAGCATAAGCATGGAACACCGTAGAACTGCACTGAAATAGCGCAGATAACAGTGCTTGGCATGGGTCCACAGAGATTTCTGATGAGAAATTCTTGGAAATCTCCAAATGAACACGTATCGCAGATAAAAGGCTAGAGGAATCAGTCCATCCTCTTCAGGGGAAAAATTTCATGGTTTTTTTAGACTGCTTAAGGTAGAGATATTTTAATAGAAGGGTTAAGAGGTGATCATAATTTTTTTTCCATAGATGGATTAAAGTATGATGTGGTATTGTTTGTTTTTTGAGAGTTAGTATTACTGGAATTTTCGCACGCCCTCGTCGTCGAGGTGGTTTCACGTATGTTCGGGTGGATGAAACACTGCAATGGACGACTTTCGAGATGCGTAAATTACGGTTCAGTTCCCGGCCGAGGTCCTCGTTTCACGCAACTCCACTGTGACACAGTTTGAAGCCCTCTACTACACTGTGCTGAGTATAAATCGGATAAGCAGTTCTTCCAGTCATAGCACTGATCACTGCATCATTTTCATCCCTCTTCCAGTACTTTATCATCTTGACAATTCACCTGTTGAAGAATCACTGTCAGCTGTGAATTCCATCACAGGCTCACCTCGAGGCGCGCCTCAATTCTCCCTAGATGGGCACAGATCGCCTTACAACCAAATGCCCCTCAGTTAGCTGCATTGCACCCCTGGATGTCCCTTCCGGGAATCATTAACTATATTCCCATGGGGAACTTGACCGTGAGTTCCGGGAACGAGCTCCTGCAGCCCATTCACACATCATTAGATGTCCAATTAGCGCTCACTTTTCCCAGCTAACAACGCTTATGGCGATAAACCTCAGCACCTGACGATAAACGTTAATCACAGTGGGACACCGCAGAAGTTGACAAGGTTAAAGGCACTTCATGGGTAGGAGAAAGTGGGAACTCGAAATACCTGTCCTCTGAAAACAGATCTCCCGCTTCAGAAGTAACGACGTGTAGCGAAACTCGCATTGAAAAAGCGCGGCTTGGAGTCTTTATACGATCTTGCACGGCGTGTCGATCTGCATTTCATCAGCTGGACGAGTTACCGGCCAGGGCGGGACAAAGGTCGCGGCCGGCTGATTTAGCCGCTGGTCTGAATGCAATCTACCCCAGGCTAGTGATGCAGAAGGCGGGATGAGAAGGGATTTTGGGTTCCTATTTCTCTGTTCTTTCGCCGTTTTATTTCTTTCTTTCTCTACTATTACACTGCTGAGCACTCCTGCTCTCATATCGCACACTCCACCAAATTTGCCCCACCCGCCCCATCCGGTGTCATTAAAAATGAAGAAAATTTATCTTGGACGGGCTTTAGGATTGGCATCGCCCAGCCAACCATCCCTCCAACGTTGCATGGATCATGTAGTAGTGACTTCTCGAAAACGAAGCACTTTGTAACTGCTTCAGTCGGTCCCCGTGGATCGTATGCTCATGTCTCGTCGTGTGTAACTAAAACTCTTTTGTTCCACCCTAAAACTCACCCGTACTCCTATGACGGACACCCAAAGCGAGCCCTTCATACGTGGCAGTTCTCACGTCTTCGTCCTGATTCACATATGCTTCTCTGTGCAAGGTCCCAAACGATAAGGTCCTCCTCTATGGATTTCACCCTTTCTAACACAAAACTCCTTTGAAAACCAAATAGAGCTGGATCTGTCAAAGCAGCATCTGCCACTTCCCTGAAATCTGCCCATGCTCCTTCCCATATGCAGGCCCAGATACACATTATTTATAGGGTCAAGGTGGTGCAGTGACAGCGGGAGTCCCATCCATGAATACATAGTCATCACTGCAGCATCGACTACGCAGTGGGTCCCGCTAGGAAGCACCGAAGCGGAGCTAATTCGAGCATTTGCGGTAAATCGGGTGCGATAATTGCTTCGATAATTGCTCCCACTGCTCACCTGTGTATTATCCATCACCGCAAAACAATGCACAAATTTACCAAATACCGTAGCCTTCAGCCAGTGTTTCGCACACCAAACTTCTGTGGCAAATAGTGGTTTTCCTTCAGCAAATTCGAAGGGAGAAGCACATACATACATGGAATCGCAAAATCCTTTATGGTTCAAACCTGCACAGCTACCGAGATTAATTCATTCGCTTTTTAGCTTTCGGGAGAAATCTCTACTGATCCACCGTAAGCAGTAAGATATTAAGATAAGCTTATTCTGGCTACGGGCTGAACCGGAGAACAAGAACATGCTATAGCGGCTTTTTCCAATGCGCAACATCCCCTTAACACCTTTTTAACTTGAGGATTTCAGGTGGGTCAGTAGAACAACAGTCTTACTACAGGCTTTATAGTACTTTTGATGGAAAAAATAAAAACATGAAGATTGGGTGGGATTCGTGAAACGGTCACGGTTAAGCTTCTGATGTTTATGGGGAAAAAAGGCATAAAGTGCAAACAAACTTTAATTCCGATCACGATTCAGCTCCGAAGCTAGAATTATCCTCAGGATTGAGATTTCAACTGGTTAACAGGAATTGGCGACATGGTCAATGTTTTTTGATAATCAAAATTTTCATACGCTATGTATAATATCCAGGCTAAATGCGAGAATAAGATCCAAATAACAGCGGGAGCAAAAGGTTAATTAAATCAATAAATCAATGAGACTTACAATCATCTTATCGAAGAAACAGAGCCCACTTCGCCGTATTGCTCGATGTAGACGCCGTGAGCATTGCTGAAAGATAGTGTTTTTACCGAAAACTGTGCACCGTGCAATTAAAGTTTTTCTTTTTGTCTCTGCATCTCTGCTCTCTTCCATCATCAATTTCCTATCAAAATATTTATATACCGCTCATTAAAATTGTTATTTAATCACGAATAGCCTACAAATATTTTTGTGTATGCAATTACGAATCAAGGGAATTACAGTAGTCTAATTATCAGTGTAAGTTATTTTTAACGAATTCTTCCTGTGATTTCTGGCATATGTACAGTTTCCTCGTAAATTTTCACATTACTGCACGAACCTGACGTAGTGGACAGGATATCTGTCGAAAAATCGACTTCATGGTCGTCACTCACTCACTTGCAGTTCAACCGTCAATCATCGTCGATCGACAAGCTGTCAATCTGTTACAACCAGACTACCGTACCCTTTTACACTTCTGTTCGCCCTTCTATAGCCGGTTTCCCGTGAATTGCCCAAAACCACAGGACAAACAAGGGTTCAGCCAATCCAGTAGGATGTAAGGAAAATTGCCCAACTTTCTTCAATTTTCTAAAAAAGCCTATCGTGGACATTATCAGTAATCCAAACTTACAACAAGTGCCAACCAAGTGAAACAAATGGATCAGAACCACCGTAACCCAGTTCCGGTTTTCCTTCAAGTCATGGATTACACAAATGAGTTCCGGCTCGTCAATCATGCTCTATCTACAAAGTCAAGATGAGATTTTTCAGTATACCACTTGAAGCGCTTCTCAAGTTTAGATAAAGGAGAGCTATTTAGCATATTGAAACAATTCCCTGTTCACGATTATAATAAGATTCAAAAACCTGCTGTATTTTTCCCTATACTACTATGAAGTATTGAAAAGCTTTCAAAAAAACTTTCAAAGAAAAACACAAACAGAAGTTTTCGAACAAAAAAATTGAGTGTATGTGTGAGACTCGGTGTCAGCTATCATCCTACAGTCCACCAAAACAATGGAATCAATCAAACAATGATGAAACAAGATCAAAAAGGACAAAACGTTCGCTGATGATCAGTTGGTTGTCGGGATGCGCCATGCACTACATTTCATAGCACTTGTGAGTTTAGATCCATACAACGGTTCGTAAAGGCCAGAAGTTCAATTACAGTATTATTGAACGAATTAAACACCAACACACCTATTAAAAAGACTAGAGTTGGAAAAGTCAAGCAGAAATGGTAAATGTAAAAATGTGAAGTTCGATTCGTGGGCCTCGAGTTCTCGTAACAAGATTTGCAACCATGTAAACGACAGAAAAACTCACAGTGAAGTTTATCGATTCCTCATATGTAAGGAATGAGTTCAGCATTTGTATCAGCTCATCTGGTAAGGTACTCAGCGAAGAAAGCGGTTTCATACTGAAATAAGTATTCCAGTAGATTTTTATTTCCAATTAGGTACGAGCGTGATTATAATGTCGCACAGCCGCAGTGAATAATAAATGTAACATGAATGAGGGAACATTGACCCTTCGGATGAGAAATCGTGTTGAAAGACTGAGGAATTGCGGTAACAAAAATAGAAACCGAAAGTTCTTCAGGGGCTGTGAAAACAGTTTCTAGACCCTTTCTATCAGGTCACAGAGATTCTTGGGGCTATCCAGGATAATCACACTTGCCTACTAAAGGTGCATCACTGGCTATCAATAGCTCATCATTGGTTCGCATAAACTAATAACTGCTCTGTGAATCACTGAGTTCATGAGATATAGCAGATTCCACGGAGCAATTAAGTGAGAATCCCTCATATAACACAATTTGTAGGAACCTATGATAAGTATGAGCGACGAGATTATCCACGTTTTGATATATATAAATAGTGATAGTCAGATAATATAGTAGCAGAGGTTCAAGCCGGATTTTTGACATAGATCTTTGCAATTTGTAAATATTCCATCAATAAATTGCAAAATTTGCAAAGCTTCACTTCCAGAACGTATTGATTACAATCCAGTACAGTAGGGACGATTTCACAAACACTCTAAGAAAGGGAAGGCTTCATGAGAAGAGGAAATGAGGATAGGGGGAAAATGCAGAAATTTCATTACAAATAGTTTACGAGCCACAATTAGGCTACCAAGACAAGTGAGAAGCCGCGTCAGTCGACCGTACTTGACAGAGCTCATCGCGAGTGAGGGGCACAAGTAAATAAGAGCAGACACATCAAGATCGCTGGCGCCATACGATGTCAGTGACTATTTACGCGATAATTGTTGTATACAAAGAGCCACCTGAAAGTTTCCGACGACGTCAGTTTTTGTGGGTAAATTGGCCGGCGGGCGACACGGTCCTCATGGCCAATCATTATAGAGATCGCTAGCTGGGCGTGGTCAAGTTGTACCACGAGCTTACCTGCTTGTGCGTGTGCGAAAATTTTTTATGGAAAACTGTTATTATAAATTAAGTAGCTCAGTTGGCGATAACCTAGGGGACTTATACGAAGAGGCAGAATCGCCTCATGATTAATGAAAATATTGATGGCTATTCATCCTTTATTAGAAGCCTGATGACTTCCATTACGCCATTATTTCTAATTACTGATAAATGTTCTCTGTTTGCTCCATACACACTCTAATCACTTCCCGGTAATAAATGGACAAAAAGGATGTTATTAGTCAAAAAATGAACAATAATTTTATGTTTACAAAATTCTTCACTTCTCAATAGAATTTTGATACTAAGGCGTCAATTTTGATTCCCATTAATGAGATGACGCATATGGCTGACTATATTGACTTAAAATTCAGTAACTGAAAGTATGTGAACTGGTAAAAAAGCCTTCAGTTGTCAACCACTACACAATGAGGCTACCGAAATGCTCGAAAGCCTATTTACTCTACGCTACAGTACCTGCCTATTTACTCCTACCACCTTCTCATTGCTAACCCTCTTGTCACGATGCTTTTTGTGGAATAAGAAGTCAGTTCAGTAGAAAAAATGTCATGCTTGCTTTCGGCATTTCATACTTTCGTGGTCCTTTTTACAATTCAAAAGGTACGAATGGTAGAAGTTGGTCCATCTGGGAAGAGGACTCCAAGAAAACCTCTGAGAGCCTATTAGCAAAGCCCTTTCCCACAGTTTAGTGACACTTGTGAGCACCTCAGTTAAATGGCTGCAGAAAAAGAGTGCTTTTCCTAAAGGGCACACGTATAAAGTGAAGAGCTCGCGAAAACATTCTGGAGGAGATAAGAAATCGGAGGGTTAGGAAACTTTAAAGGGTTTAAAAGAGTACGTCTAAAAGTTACGGTAGAAGTGGATCTTGACAGTTAATTTCTGAGCATGGGCGTGACAGTATCGCCTTTGCGTCCCGTTCCGTTCTAATCTGCATCGCCGACTGTGAGTTTAGCCATGTTCTGCCGCCAACGGGCATGGAAGCAACACCGCAGAGTATGAAGGCGGTCAAATAGGGATAAGCATAGGGATTAGCGGACGGTGCAACGATAAAAACGATTAGTTTCAAATGAAACCAAATTCAAATGGTCAACCAGAAACCAAATTTAAATAGTAAGAGGCTCAATTTTGAAGATACGGTATACTGCGGGAGCTTGTTGTGACACGCCATGTCCCCTCATTTTCCGGAATCAACTAGAGTTTGAGTACTGTTTTTCCATATTGACTCACGGTCATGCAAGTTATAACACCAAACAATCGAAGCGTGGACTGATTGTGGGAAGCATCCATCCACTAATGGCTGACCGATGGACAGGAAGGAAAATGAGGCTGAACATAGAGACATGAAGGTACAGAAAACTGAAGCTTCTGTAGGAATAGGATTGAAGCTGAGAGAATTTACGACACCGCACCACAAACTCCTTATTTACTGTAAGCCCTACTTCAAAATTTGTAGCGTTCTCTGATAAATGGAAAGAGAACAAGAAAACGAAGGAAAGGAAGACATGGAAAAATGAGAATATCGAAAAAATTTGAAAAAATTGGTAGAAAAATTATCTCAGTACTTGCTCATCCTTCGAGGCTGATGCGATTACATCTTTTTATCGATTAAAATTAGAAGTTAGTCGGATTGTGGTAAAGACGGCGAAAGTATCATAAAGGAGGAAGCGACGGGTCAGAGAGTACCATTACGAATCGATGTCTGCGATTTTGCGTCATGCTAGTATATTGCTAGGACATAAAAGCCGGCATGTAGGCGAGCCATAACACTTAGAATGCCGTTACGCAATTAAATGATCCAACAACATCAAATCACTGGAATTATTGAGCTATGAAAAGTGGTTAGAGAGCAAACAAAGAGCGCTCAGCCAGAATTTTATCAAATCATATGCGAAAGCGGCGAATCACCTAAATGTCTGAGCAGTAGAGCCCCCATCGTTGTTTTCATTCACCTTTCGTGCGAGCTAAGCGATTGATGGTTATGCTAACGGAGCCCCGGCGGACTCGTGGACGCCAATGGGAGACGGAAAGCTCCAGAACAAAATAGAACTGGCTGAAAGAGGATTTAGAATGGATTTCAAGATTATTAGGACAAACCAGGAAGACTTGGTAACCTGCACAGGTGTACGATCCTCAGATGAGCGGCTTTGGCAGCTGAAGGTGTACATATGTTGTTATTTAGCCAAATGGCAATAATCTTGATAAGAGCTTTTGGACAAAGAAAGATCGCCTTCACCAGAAAACGATCCGGTTAATGCAATGATTCGCTCCGGATTACGCTATTTTCGCAGGTGTTCGCCTGCATATGCTTTGAACCCCCTGTGCCCTGAGGCACGGTAGATCCAGTGCATGACAGGTGCCCCTTGTGCCCTGAGGCATGGAGATTCAGTGCTGGCCAGTGCATGGCAGGAGACACGAGTAGTGGGATCTTGATTTCTTTTTCTGCAAAACTTAGCAAAAGGTGAGCAAAGATGGGGCAAAGGAAATGCAGTGAAAGGACAAGCACTTATTGCACGCATGGCCCACAGATCGACTCCTGCCCAAGCTATCTACATAGCCCTACTACTCGGATGCGTGGCGTATTCTTTGAGGAATCGGTTCCGTCAAGGCAAAGCACCATTGAAATTGTCCTATCACCTGATTAGCACTGATGCCGCTCCAAATACAGGGTTAGGGGTCACCCATACCTCATTCAGTGTGAGACGCAATCCACTTCACAGAATTCCTGAACTTCGCTGATTTAGAGAAAATAAATGCGTGGCATGCGCCATGCAAATTGTTAGTCGGTAAGCACCCATTCAAAGTCTCTTGTTTTTGTGATGAACAGATGTTCAATCAGAATTGACATATTTTTCTAAGGTTCTACGCTTCACAGCTAAGTATCCCTGCATAAATGATGACAGACCAAAGCTTACTTTCAATCAGGCTAATTTTTTTTGTTCGAGATTACCGTAGCTGAAGGAAAGCTGGGCAAAAAAGAAAGTCAAAGTAGGCAAGAAAACACTGAATCAAGGCGTTACAAGTGAACCAACTGAACGTCGAATATCAAAATTGTAAACATCCTGAAATCACAGAAATTAAGATGTAAATGTGGCAATGACCCGAATCGTTCGTTTTCAAATAGGAAATATAAATAACGATGACAAAAACCCCTGACAATGGCAATCCTATAAAGGTATTAGTGAGATAGGACAACTGCTTGCAGTCCGTATAATTTGGATATAATATATGAGAATTAATATGATATATAACAATTTAGTATATGTTCAGGAATGAACATATACTGGGCGGAGGTGGTGTAGTTGCAGGTGGCGCGCACTCCACTCTCATGGTGCGGGGATCAAATCCCGCATCAACGCCCGCCTAGGCCAACCAAGCCTTCCATCCCTCCGGGGTCGGTAAATTGGTACCAGACTCGTCTGGGAGGATAAAAGCACTGACTTGTTCATCGGCTGGCCACCGCAAGTCATTGTATAGGCTACATCACATTCACCAGCCATCACGATTCTGAATGGAACTAGAATGTGCGGCGCGTCCCACAGAAGGGATTGATTAACGCCAAAACTTTATCCTTTATCCTTTTTTATAACAATTTAGCAGCTATATCATCCCTTGAGCAACACTTTTATTCAAAACAGATGATGGAGGAGCTTTCCATGCGCAAAAATTAAACGCCATAACGGTAGTGAGTAGAACTCGGATGCGTGGCGCATCTAGAGGAAGTTGACCTATACCGACTGAATCCACAAGCGCAAGGATGTTTCCATTTCTGATTTCGAGCTAAACAGCGTCTTACGATTTCAGTCTAGAATGACATGAAAACGTTTGGCTAAGAGGTCGTGGTGGCTGAACTGGCCGAGGCCGCATTGCAATGTCGTTAAAATCCGCCTTTTATTGTTGGCAGTAAATATACGTACTGAATGGGGAGAAACCGTTGCCGTTATATGATATATAGCTAATATAAAGCGTTAAAACGATTCTTTTCGTCGTCGTCGTGGTGCTGTTGTTGAGGCGGTGACGGAGACCATGAAAGACGTAGGCACTTTGGGATTTACATACAAGAAGCAGGAGCAGCCCCAGTATTTGGAAGCTTCACTAATAAAGTGCTCAGATTCTTTACATATACAACAGCATAGGCGCTTAAGGATCACTACATAAGAAAACGAAGAAAGAAGAAATATTCTATGCTACTATGAAAGATAGAGTTCTCCAAAGACCACTGTGGATGCGAGTCTCCAGGTGAAACCTACAAATGACCTAAGAGGACACCCCGACTGAGAACACCTTATCAGTGCGCATCCTCGAGGTGCCACCTAGCCAGGAGGACTGGCACCTTGACGGCCGCGACCTGCCGTGGGAACACTGTAGGTGCCCGATAAGCTTATAGCCACGCCCAAATGAGGAGGAAATCCGGCGATCAACGGAATTCAGCCTGCCCACTCAGGCCTACTACAAAAACGTTTTATATAAAAATATTCATACAGTGAACATATAAGTGAAATATGTAAGACAATTTCGTAAATATGAGAAATGAAATTTTCAGAAACTATGGATTGAGATCGATGAGTAATTCAGAATGATTATATTTCCAAGCAAGAATAGCTTAGCAAATGTGTGTTAAGAAAAACGAGAGGAGAAGAAGAAGGCTCACACGACCATTTTCTTTCATATCTTTTGGCACGCGTCTTTTCACAGTCGTTTCCCGAATTCCGCTTTTTTCCTTCTTCCCTTCGTCTCTGGACTTATGCCTTCTATAATGAATATCAATCTGCGATTCGTTAAAGAACGGCACACAAGTCTTCTATTTTAGACCTAATTTCTTCCTCTCTTTTGTTTTTTCTTTAGTTTCCTCTCCCTCCTCCTTCATTAAATTCCTTTACTCTTTTTTCTGCTCCTCTACGTGAAGTTGCGGGAACGAATGGACATTTTGAATTCGGTATGAATCTGTCGCCTAAATCGCGTCCGTTTCTCTATTATACCTACATAATCCTTGTGCAAGTTGGTTACACCATTTATGGTTGAGATTTAGGCCCTCTGTGGAATGCCATTTGATGCCATGATAGCCTCCTCCCCCCTTATCCGTGTGTTCCAGTCGGCCGAATAAAGATGCATGACAGGAGTGTGCTGTAACCCTCGACGATGGAGGAGCTAACAGTATCAATCAATAAAATCAAGTTGAATGAATATTGAGATAATTCAGCCCCAGGGTCTTCTCATTTTCCGTTTCTATTTTTCATATTTATCATATTGAACATTTGCGGTCCACTTCCGATATGATACCCTGACGAAAATGAGTCCTAACGAAATGTGTAGCTCTATGCCATGAAGCCGACTTCCCCCTAAAGAGATTGATCACCCATGGAACCAGAACATTGGATATCTTATGATACTTTCCTCATGAGCTCTGAGCTTCACTACAAACGAAGAAAGGTGAAAAATTTCGAACTCGTGTCAAAAGATTCAAATAAGAATGATCAGGTATTTAAAGAACCGGAAGGGGTAAATTTGGCAGACGGTGGAATACGAAAGTAGGGGTGCTCAGCTATGTAACAGTAGAGAAGGAACAAAACAAAATGGCGAAAAGCGCTAGAAATAAGAGCCTGAAAACCCTTATTCTCTCTCGCATATTACTCTGCGTCACTAGCTGGGGTAGACTGCAGATGGGCGAAGAAGCTAAATTAGCTGGTCGCCGGCGTTGTTCCGCCTCTCCCCACAAGTCACCCGCATGTAACGCAGGATTGCAGGACGACACGCCGTGTTGAACGGTTGTGATAAGGTCCCAAGCCGCGATTTTTCAGTGCGAGTTTCGCCACACATCATTCCAGTTTACTTTCTCCTTTCCTCTCCTGGTGCCCTCAAAAAAGACGCATAGTGACGGTTCACCCAAAGACGTAAAAGATTAATAAAGCTTTCCCCCCAGTCAAAGTGATCTCCAGGTGAGGTTCGGTTGATTCCAAGATACATACTCGTCTGCACAGTGAACCTCTTTAGAGCATCCGCGTTTAGCTGATAATTATGGAGGGAGAGATGACGAGCAGGTGATAGATGTTCTCCAGTCGATTAGGCCGCGGTCAGCTGTGCAATGAGGTTCCGACAGGTCTCACATGGTGGGGGGTGACGTGGTCCAAAAAGATGCCGACAAAATTGCATACGTAGTGACCAAAAGAACAGCCGCTAACAAATTGGTCATCCTCAGAGATATTACCTAAAATGGAAGGAAAGGAGAATTTGCGGGAGCTTTGGACGAACGATGGTGGAAAGAAGGAATAAACTGAAGCTGCGTGACTGATTAGTTGCGGAAGTTGGAAATAGACATGTCGGTTTTTACTATTCTATGAAGCCATCACCTCTTTCTGTTTCAGCAACATGTACATTAATTATCCAGCAGGATGAGTAAGTCATGCCAAGTGCTCGTTCTATACAGCTCTAATTGACAGTATCATGTATCATGAAACGCAAAATTATAAAGAGATTCTGATGGGGCTGTAAGGGTGATGAGTACAATGAAAACTGGCAACTGATTTATGTACGAATTCATCGGTAGGAGCCGTACATGGTGTGGTGACAGGGCATCCCAGCGGGCACGACCACGAAAGTTCCAAGAGGAAGGATGCGGCGGTCACGCGGTTAGGGACGCAGAGTGGGAGGCAAAGCAGCATTGGGCGCGGGAGTTTGCAGTGATGCTTCCCGCCGACAGTTATCAAATATATGTAGCTCAATGAAAATTTGAACGATCTCTGTTCTCCCAGTTTTTTTTTCAATTTTTGCATCGGAAAAGAGGAAATTTCTCAGTTTTTTTCGTGTTTCTATTCATGCTCTGCAAATAGTAGAAAAATTTTGATACGAAATGGAATAATGGAATTTCTGTGGACGATTCCATCAAATAGTGGGAAAATGCTTACGGAAGTTAGAATGGAATATGGAATACCGATACTCAGACATTTGAGGAGATAACTTACGAGGAGCGAAGCAAGGCGACCTGGTAGCTGAAGATGGAGGGTAGATGCGCGAAGTCGCTATTTTTTGAAGGTTGTAGAGAGCAAAAGAGGGAAGGTACGTAGGTCACTATTTATTAGGTTGGTTCATAATAAATCGGACAAGTTGACCAATTTTAATCATTGTCGTACAACTTTTTTACGACAACAGGGATTCACTTGAAATATACTCCATCTTTATCGATGACCTTCTGCCACGGTATAGGCAGATCATGGATGCCCTTGCTCCAGAAGGCCGGAAGCTGGAGCTCGAAGAAGTTGCCGAGTGCCGCCTTGACCTCGTCGCGAGTTTTGAAGTCTTGGCCGTCCAGGTGGCGTTGGCTGTGGGAGAAAAGGTGGAAATCTGAAGGGGCCAGGTCTGGGGAGTACGGTGGGTATTGAAGTACGGTCCAACTGTACGACAGCAGCTCGGCCTTGGTCGATCTTGCGAAGTGCGGTCTGTGGAAGTAGACACGTTGTCGTGCTGGAAGTAGACATGTGACCGCCGCCGTAGCGAACTTTGGACATTGGCCTTCAATTCTCGTAATTGACGAACGTAGACGTCGGCGGATACTGTGGTACCTTCATCGAGCAGCTCCCAGTACTCTACGCCGTGTACGCTCCACCAACCGCGGTTTTCGTCTTCGATGGAATAGTCGCCTGACGCAAACTTCGAATGCTACAACTACAGTGTACTTCTGCCGGGGGCATGCTCCTTGTGAACTTCTATCAGACGTCTGCCGATATCCGCGGGTTCCTGGCCAGATAGCGATATAAATAGTATGACGTTGCGGATGTGGTCTCTGGACCGCTTGAAATCGTGCGGCATTGTGGCGGAATGAATTTACTTTGGAGTGATTATTTTGCGGTACTTTGAAGAGCTTTTCATACTCATTCCAACGGTACCTCGCGCGTCCATTTTCGTTAATTCGTTACTGAGTTATGATCTCTAGAAATCATCACTACCATTTGTCCGATTTATTATGAATCAACCTAATATATTTCGGGAATAGGCAATACTGTTATCATGGGAGTAAATCTGATGCTTTCATCGTAAAGTTCGCCTTTTTTGACTATATACCCCATCATTCAATTTGCCGTACGGCGCTTTTTGTTTATTTTACATTCATCTGAAAAATTTTGTTTTTTTTTAGGAAATGAAAATGAAATTTTCAAAAATTTTTAAAAAATTTGGCAATGAAGCTCCATCAAAGACCACAGTGTATCGTTGGCTTAAGGAACTCATTCGTTGACGTAGTCCGCTGTCCGACGAGATTCATGAGGGATGTCCGAAATTAGCACTTGTTTAAGAAAACATCGATGCTGTGTGCAATATGATTAAGCAAGATCGCCAATTCACCCATCCTGTTTAGGGATGCCTAAGATTGAGGCATCCCTAAACATTATTTCCACCAACAAACATTCAGTTTTACTTGAACACATGGATTTGCGAAAATATTTTTCCGTTGAGACCCACACAATTTGACAAACTCACCAAGAAAGGCTTGTGTCGACGAAATTTTCAAAAATTTATAAAATCAACAAATAGCGCCTTGCGACAAATTGGAGGATTTGGTCTATGGTTAAAAGAGGCGAACTTTACGATGGAATCATCAGATTTACTCCCATGATAACAGTATTGCCTATTCCCGAAATATAAATAGTGACCCACGTAGAAAAAAGGAACTCATTTAAGGCATGTTACATAAATGAATAGGAGTGAAGGTAGTAAACAACTGGGGTAAAGAGAAGAGGAACACTGAGGAAAAAGGTGGAAACAGTGGGAAAATTGGAAAGTATTGTTCAGAAGATGTGTTTGGATTCAAGGGCTGAAAAGAAGGGCTGAAAAGATCAGATTGGAAAGAAATCCGAGCCTGCGGTAAAACTACCTCAGGCAGATAGAAATCTAAGAGATCAGCACCACTAGAAAAGTTAGCTGTGGAAGAGGTAAAATGGCAAGCCATCAAATGTACGTGATACGTGGCAGCCTATAACATGTGTGCGGTGTCATCTGTCCGCTGAATGTGACATTCTCCTGTGCGAAATGCGAACCATTGTCACATCAATCAGTTCATTCATCAGTTCATTGATAATAGGAAGAATTAGTGGATATTTTTAGTAACACCTTTGATGAATCTAGTGTCTACAGTACTAATGAAGCGTGTTACTATCACATGTGACCAGGTTCTACACCACGACGTTGGCGATTACGGTAGCACTGTCCTATCAAAATCCATTAGGCATACATTTACCGCTAGTAACACACACGTCATACTAATGGATGGAACGTTCCCTCGAGTTATTCACTTTAATTCTTCTCTTGAAATTTCGTTGTAATTCCTTGAATAAGCATGCAGTGAAACATTGTTAAATCGGTAAGCGCTCTTGTCACGCAGTAGCATTTATCAACGGTACCCAGTGCAAATAAATAGATTTTAATAAGAAGGCAAACTATGAATCCGCACAGTCGGTTGGATAGACAAAAGTTGAACTTCCCGTAAAATCGTGTACAATTGGTGGAAAAGTCACTTACCGTTCAAGTCGACGATAGCAAAAGTAGAGAAAGATATCACGTATCACCACCAAAAAGTATCGTTGGTGTCAGTATCGAGAAGCGCCACAAAGTTCTAGTTACATATCTTTTCAAAGAACCCTTTGTTCAATCTTTTAAAGTCTTTTCCAACACAGAAGTGCAGGTAAACAAGCAGCCGCAAAGAATAGTTATCGTAATTCCCTCACAAAATCTGTGTGGGTATGAGCGGTCACGTGAGTCGATGATGCGATCATATCACACACGATGATCGGAAGCCAGGTTCGTGGAGCGCGGCCATCAGAAGCGATTAGGTGCACGAATGTCACGAATTGTGACGTCACACGCATTCCACATCACACCAACCAACCTTGACTGCTTTTGTTGCAACAAAAGAGGTGGTCGTGTAATCCTCAAAGAAACTATCAGATCTTAATAGTATTCTTTTAGCTTTTAGGAATGTTGTAGGATTTATCTGGTTGATTAATCATTGGGTTTTGTGAATCGCCTTCCCTGATCATCGTAAAGTCAAAAACTATATGTACATCAACCCTAGTAATCCATGCGAATGCTACTAAGATACTAATTCTGTTTTTTTCTGATTTTCTGACAACTGCTGATTAGCAGCTACAGTAGCGCTCAAAAGTCTTCGGCGAAATGGTCTTTCACTTGGGTTTTTTCACTTGTAACTTTTTTGCAACTGCACCGATTTAAGAGAAATTTTAGTATGTTGTACTTGGAGACACTGCATACTTAATATACTATTTTGGCGCGCAACGGTGTAGGTTACGTGGTTATATGAAATTTTTCAATTTTGGCATGCCATCGCCATGCCGTCCCGCTGTGCCGCTATCATCAAAAGTCGTGGTCTTTCTACAAAATATTAATGTTCTCTGAGGCTTGCTCTTTTTGTTTTTGTATAGAAAGCCGTTTTTCTTGAACAAGCCTCTTACTTTTTTTTGGGTGGCTTGTAGTAAATTCTTGTAAAAAATCATGAAAAGTGGCAAGCGGCGCTCAAGTAGAAGGAAATGTTGACAATAGGTTCAGGCACCACATAATAAAATTTTGTCAAATTTGGTCAAGTAGAAAAAAAGTTATGACAAAAAAGTTTTGGCCGAAGATTTTTGAGCGCTACTGTATGTCTATAAAGCATAGAGCGCCGGTTGTAGCCCCGTTCGAGACCAAAGCTTTTGCCAAAAACTCAGCACTCTTGTAACAGCTATTGAAATAATTTCCACCTTGAAGGAATCGTCCCCGGAAAATGAGTTTTTTCTGTTAGCCATATATCTATATTGTATTTGCCTAATAAGGGCCGCATGCGAAGTTCCACGCGAAAAAGTGAGAAACTGGCTGAGATACAGCCCCCCAATTCCGGGCCAGGTGGGCGGAGCCTCCGAGTAAAAGCCCCGTACCGTCGTCCGTCGCGGTTGGGAACGGAAAGGTGGACAGTTTATGGCGCTTTCTGTTCCTACATTGCGTCTCCGACTGCGCCGGACGCCGGGCGGGGCTTTTACTCGGAGGCCCCGCCCCCCTGGCCCGGAACAGGGGGCTGTATCTCAGACGAATTCTCACTTTTTCGCGTGAAAGTTTGCATGCGACCCTTATTAGGCAAATACAATATAAATATATGGCTAACAGAAAAAACTCATTTTCCGTGGACGATTCCTTTAATGTGACCATGAAACCCTATACCTTGAGGTTAATGATGAGACAGTTACAAAAAGGACGAAGGCCACAGGCATGGCGAAAGAAATCTAATTTAAAATCTAGTATGGCACGAAGTAAGCCAATCCTGTGTTCCTCCAAAATTACGTAACTTCGGTTACTTCGCAGGTTACTTCGGTCGGTTACTGCAAGTTACTATGCTAGGAGGCCACTTCGAAGTGCCCTACGATCCCAAATAATCTAACGATCCCAAATACGTATGTAGCTGGCATATTCAACGAAAACACTGATAAATTGAAAAAGCTGCGCGAAGAGAAGCAATGCCCACTTGATAAGAAAAAACGCTCCTAAGCATTAAAGACAGCGGGAGGTGGGCAATCTCAATTTTCGCATGGAATTAGTGGCTTGCAGTTGCCGCAATGCACACACGACACCTTCCCAAGACGTCAAAAGTGAATTTATTAGGTTTCGCAATTATAATCACACCTTTTTCTCCACTTTAGCTTATTCATCATTTGGTTGTTTTACTTGTTTATTGCTGTGCGTTGTTTTACTTATTTCACATAATCACTAATTAATGAAATACACTTTACGAGAAAACAATTGACGTCTCTACAATGGACAACTCGGAAAATCAATGCGTGCAGTTTGAAGTAATGCGAATGTGATGCGAATACACACCACGGCCTCGCGCTTTTGATTCCAGGAGTTTCCACCAATTATCGCTTCTAACATTGAGTGTTCGATACAAAGTGATCATTTCTTTGCATCTTCCTCTTTCTTCGAACTGATTTCCGTTCCTTCCAAGGACGCGAGACAAACCGTTCACCATAGCCTTGTTGTACGATATTCCTTACAGCACTTAAGCGCAAGGAACCAGAGGAGAAATTAACAATGATACATAATGGGCAATTTCCGTAATCGAATCAGGTGGCTGTCGTCAACGGATCGGATTTTCTTCCGCTTAACTACGGAAAGAGATACTAGTGTACATGTTTCGACGGCCGTAAATAGTCCTGGATCATCATCATGGCAAAGAAGTTGTATTGCGGCTTATTAAGGATTGAAAGCGTTGCTATGAGCAAAGGTGGCAAGGATATACGGGAATCTTTACAGAGAAACTATGTCGGTCATATTAGAGGGCCATAGAAATCCAGCTACCCTCTGCCAGTGTCGTCTTTACATTCCTTTCTCGCCGCTCGAAGAACTAACATTTCGAGGAGAACTTGTATCATATATTAGGTGTGTGCAGAATAAATGGCCAAAACATAACTGGCCATTACTTAGCTCAGACACAACTTTATTTGTCTAAATAAAAACCATTCAAATCTACAGAATTTTGCCAACTATCTTGCAAAGAAAAGATGCCATCATCATTTAATTCTGGATTGCGTGAATCAATTAAGTCAAGAATGGTATTTTTACCCTGCATAGTATCGGCGAATTTCTTCTGACACGGGTTTGCATCGAGGACCCGGAAAAAGTGGTGATCCGTTGGAAATAGGTCTGAGGAATAAGGGAGGCTAGGGAGAGTCTCGATACCTATCTGCAACAGTTTTTGCTGGGTGCGCAAAACAAAAACAATGCAAAACCCCACACTTCGCAAATCATTCGGCAGAAACTTTTTTTAGACAGTTTTTTAGGCAGTTAGGCCTCGAGACTCTCCCTCACCCCCTTATTCCCCAGACATATCCCTGACGGATTACTATTTTTCCGGGTTGCCGATTCAAACCTGCGTCAGAAAGAGTTCGCCTATACGATGCAGGTTAAAAATGCCATTGTTGATTTTTTTTGAATTCTCGCAATCCACAATTTTATCTTGATGGCATATTATCTTTACCAGATCGTTGACAATGTTTTGTAGATTCGAATGGTTTTTATTTCGACCAGTAAAGATGTGTCGGAGCGAAGTTATGGTGTTTTGAAAAAAGTGGTCCGTTTTGGTCATTTATTCTGCACACACCTAATATTATAGCTGTCGAAATACTATGATAAGTACCACAGTGCACTGTCCCAATCAGTGCGCAGGCGAATTTGGCACTGGCAATGTCTACCACTCTGTGATTGACTATGGTGTCTACCTTGTAAGTAATTGGATCTAGTTTTCATCGAAATGGTGCGTTGAATCGGCCCGTTACTTATTCACTGGTGATTATCACGCTCTAAATAGTTACAGTAGTGGTCGAAAATTTACGATCTCCCGGATTTAAACCACGAGTTCGGTCAACATTTACATATCTTGTCCAATTTTTTGTGTTTCGCACGTGACTGTTACTCGAAGAAAGTATCTCGGCTGAATGGTGCGGTGGAAAAATCTATTTAAAGGCACCGGCAGGGGACGGAAGAAAGAGGGAGTTTGAAAGAAATGATCATGTCGATGTGAATATTCGAGGTGAAAAGCGATAATTGGTAGAGAAACCTGGATAAAACCGTGATGTTGTAATCTATATTCGCATCTCCCACGCATTTCTTTGAACTGCAACATCACTTTTCCGAGTTTCTCCCTGTAGAAGATGTAAACTGTTGCCTAGTAGAATGTTTTTCTATGGTTATGATCACGTAAAATTGGTGAAACAACAAACACCAACAATAAAATGTAATGGAAAAATAAGAGAGAGTGGGAAAAAGGTGTTAATGATTGAAAAAAAAAACCCAACGAATTCACACTCGACTCATTTGCAAGCCGTCATGTGTGCAAAATAGCCGTGGGTTGATGTTGCCCCTAACAGTGTCTTTAACTGAAAACGGTGAGAATAACCGTCTCCGTGCCCACTGCTGTAAAGCTATTATGATTCCAAAAAATGTGTAACAAAGTCCTCGCTTTTTTCCGTGTTACCGTCCGTACAACTGCTCAGTTCGTTAGTTATAGGCTTTTTATGGCTGATTGAACTTTTTGAATGATTTGCTAGTAAACTCACTTCCTTAAAGACACCAGGAGGGGGTAATTTTGGCTTACTGTAGAACAGACGTAGTGTGGACGAGTTTGAGTGGCCGCCATTGCACGAACTCGCCAATTTGACGCCTTGGCATGGTGCCAAAAGAAGATGGTTCTATTATAGATTTGTTTTTTCCTTTTAGTTTTTACTTTGTTCTTTCTTATATTGTTTCTAGATCAAATAAAGTCGGGGGGGGGGGGGGGAGACGCAAAATTTTCACCCACGTCAAAGCTTCTTTCCCTTCCTAGGGTTAGGCTAAAGCACATGAGACCTATGCTTTGACAGATGCTTTTTAATGTGGGAGGAGGGGGTATCAATTTTAGCCTAAGCCTAGTAAGGGAAAGGAGCTTTGAAGTCGACGCAAAGTTGCGCCCCCCCCCCCCCGACTGTATTTGACCCTTCTGAGATTTCCAGGTATAGAAATGCACAATTAAGAAGATCCATAAGTAAACAAGTAAAATATGTCACTAGAAAACAGTCTAAAGAGGAAATAATTCAAAAATAAGGTTACATCAGGCCGAAGACAAGCTTTAAAATGAACGAAGCGTGGCTCGGCCATGGAAGCTTGCAGTTCGGACGGAAGCGCGCCCTGGGGGCAAATGGCGCCCTATGGCGCGTTTTTCAACGCCGGTTTCGTTACTCATTGTATCTACCGAACCCATATGTTTGTTTTCACACGCCATTGTTTTTGTAAACGTTATTCCGCCCTTGCCCCCCTCCCGGTGCCTTTAATTTTCTAGCGCACCCCACCTATATGTTGGCCACGTTCGGACTATTTGATCTGTTTGATGTGCATAAGTTTGTTGCACTTGCATAGTCGGTTCTCGCGGTGCAACCCGCATAAATGTCTCATCGTTTTGGAAATCAATCCAGCAAGACACTAGGTAAAAACTGATTAAAATTAATCAATGATGTCAGACGAAAACTCAATCGTGAAGATTCTTTGGCTGTCGAAACTTGCAGGGGAGAAAACTTCAATACTACAATGGTGGAGACGCCGATAGTCACGATCCGCAGGTCATCAAGCAATCAGCTAGTCAAACCTAGAACAATCAAACAACCTAGAACCTAGAACAAATTGCGAATGAAGGTTTTTTTTGGAGCGAGGAAAGGAGGCCATGAGAAATAGCTGTGGTGGAATGGCCCATAGTCAACACTATGTCTCTGTGGTGGTTTACGAGGACGATAAGACATTTATAGCGATATTTCGATTGAATAACGAGTTAATGAGTAAAAACAACATCGTTAAAAGGAGGACCAAGATAAGCAAAGGACTGGACATCAAATTTTTATGAGCCGCTGTTGTGTTCAAGGATGACGAACGCTTTTAGAGGTAGCAAGCACACGAGGGTTGTTCCAAAATAGGCAGGAAACTCACCCTGCGGCTTTCCAAGGGCTGTGGTACCGTAATCCGAGTCTGGATCAAAATCAATTTCGTAATTTCGAAGCAATTCCAACTAATCTCTGCTTATCACTAAAATTCGCATCCTCGTCGGTATGTTGGAAAGTATGACAAGCTTATATTAAAAGCATATTAAAATATCAAGCCTTTTCAAAATGTGTAATATTCGTACATAGATGATAGACGGAAACGGTATACTGTATCCGACCGGAGCAGAATGAAATATCGCTGGTAGAACTTGCTAGAAATCGAATGCCTGTCACATAGCGTTACCACCGGTCATTCTCACAAGAACCATGACAGGAAGGCTAGGAATTCCAAAACGGATACAGCTTATCCAGAATGTAGGCTTGAAAGAGGATATAATTTTGCTGGTCAAGTGAATGCCCATCAGCAGCATCCCTGGATCAACAATTAGTGATTTACTCGAATACACGCTAAGGTGGGTCATTAGTCCAGAAAAACACAACCATAAGACATAAAGACCTTTTCATTTGGGAAGAACCAGAATTTATAAACACGCAGTTATAACGAAATAAGTGGCAGTTGCGTGTAGGTAGTAAAGGTAAATTTCGTATCTGGACAATTAAGTGGTAGCGGAAAGAGGTTGCTTTCCTCTTGTGAACGAGAAGAGTTTGCAGCGACATCCTGGTCCCGGTTCAAAACCAGGATTGAAAACTTAAGATGTCAAACTGAAATTCAAACCACTGTTTCTGCAAGCGTCAACACGGCCTGACGTCAAGGTGGTTCTATCATAGTAAGGAAGAGCATGGAATAAGCTTCAAACAATGTACAGCAGCTCGTGAAAAGTTGTTATTTATAATGAAAAACTGTGCTGAAACCATAGACTAAAAGCCTGTAATTGTATAGCACCCATTCAATAAAGTAAAGTAGGTGAGCGTGTTACATCATAGAAATGGTATCTGAAAGATTTCAGGAGAGCAGCTCAGCTTTTCAGCTGCGCGATCTCACCGGACTAACTCACAACTATCTAAGAAAAAGCGGGACAACAGCGCTCTATTGGAAGTGGAGCAGACGACTCTGTAGTTAGGACACCAGTGATCTAATACGTTTGGGGGGAAAACCCCCTAACTCCTCCTAGCGAGGACTTGGCGAGGAAACCGTGAACGGAGCCTAATATTTACCATTTTATTGGAAAGGACGGTATAATTAAAGACTGTATCAAAATTCATTTTTGAACGGTTTAGGATCGCAATTTGAAACTTGAAGGTGTTCTGAAACCAGGAGACCGGCACTGTTGCCGGTTGACTTGGACGCAGCGCTAATTAAAGAGTCTCTACATACGGTATCGCTGTCGTAGTGTGCCGCTGAACGATAATTGATGGGCAGCACAGCGAATCGTGGCATGCATTCTTCACCGTTGCGACCGCCGAAGGATTACGGTAGTTGCGCATAGGTACTAACTCGATGATTTATCGCTTGAATTCACCAAGTGGGCTTTCCCAAAACAAAACTATCGCTCACGGCTGTCACGACACATATTTTCCAACACAAGGTACAGCGATTCTGAAGCACTGCAATTGACTCGGTGTTCGGCGTCACAGTGTACCCACACGAAGTCTGCTGGGTTCTTTTGTTTAAGCGATGAGTACATTTATTGAGTAGAATTCATTGTATCAGTAGGTGGACATCATGTGTTGACCGATACCCACTCGTACTTACAGGCGTACTTAATTATAGTAATTTCTTGCTTTCAATGATGGGACCCTAGAATGACAAATATCGATAGGGTCATTGCACGGGTTGGCGCTGAAGGAAATAATTAAGAGCTCTCACAAGTCTTTCAGGACTCAGGGGATCAGAAAAACACTTATCACTTCGTTTTACCCCGTTTGTCATCAAAGGAATAGTCAACGGGAAAATGAGTTTTCTGTTACCTATATATTTATGCTGTATTAGCCTAATTTAAGCTGCATGCAAAGTTTTACGCGAAAAATGTGAACCGGCTAGGATACAGCACCGCAAAGTCTCAGTCGTGTGGGCGGGGCCTCTGAGCAAGTGGTCATCCTGTCGTCCGCCGCGGTGGGAGACGCATTGTGGGAATAGATAGTTACAAAAACAGTATCACTCTTCGTTTCCAACCGCGGCGGACAACGAGATTGGGCTTTTGCTCGGAGGTCTCACCCAAAAGCCAAGGATTTTGAGAGATGTGTCTCAACCGAATTCTTACTTTTTCGAGTAAAACTTTGCGTGCGGCCCTTATTAGGCAAATACAACATGAATAATGGGTAGAAAGAATTCATTTTTCCGTAGACGATTCCTTTGAGATCACGGTACATCTTTGTAAGAACTTTGCTCTCTGCAAAATCACATATTGGGTTGGGGAATAAGTCCTTGCGGTTTTTTTCAACCTGTTTTTCACATTGTTTCCTTTATCTTTCGACGAAGCTTATACATGATTTCGATAGAGCTTTTTTTGCTCTACTAAATGCCGCTATCTTCTTTTCGATTCCTTCGGCTACTTAATATTTATGAGGTTTGGAAATGGAGTAAGCTGAAGGCAAAAAATTGGCACTTGCGCACCTCATTTTTCTCGTCTGCCATTGAGACCAAAAAATGAATGTGCATATGTTTTGATAGAGCTTTTTCAGCTCTACAGAATAGTACTACTTATTATTCAAATCGCTCAACTTTTTGCTGTTTTTAAGATTCAGAAATGCAGTACTCGCAAAAGTGTGCACTTTAGTTATCTTCTCTTCCTCGCCTACCATTGAGATTTGAGAAGGTGTGCATACGTGCATTTGATAGAGCTTTCTTTGCTCTACAAAATGATACCACTCTTCTTTTGTATTCTCTCATATTTTAGCATGTAGGGATAAGCGTTCACCTGTTTTTCAATTCAAAATTGCATAATGAATATGATTTTTTTTTTGGCAGAGTGTTTTGTATCATTCGATAGAGCTCTTTTCGCTCTACATGACAATGTTTACGGTTTTTGTTCAAATAATTTTTTGACAGTTTTTAGATCATTTAAAAGTCGACGAAATCGAGCATTTTCGTCACATGGTGTCAAACCATGTGACGAAATCTCGTCGACTTTTAAATGATCTAAAAACTGTCAAAAAATTATGTGAACAAAAACCGTAAAAAGTATCTTGTAGAGCAAAAAGAGCTCTATCGAATGATACAAAACACTCTGCCAAAAAAAATCATATTCATTATGCAATTTTGAATTGAAAAACAGGTGAACGCTTATCCCTACATGCTAAAATATGAGAGGATACAAAAGAAGAGTGGTATCATTTTGTAGAGCAAAGAAAGCTCTGTCGAATGCACATATGCAAACCTTCTCAAATCTCAAAGGTAGGCGAGGAAGAGAAGATAACCAAAGTGCACACTTTTGCGAGTACTGCATTTCTGAATCCTAAAAACAGCAAAAAGTTGAGCAATTTGAATAATAAGTAGTACCATTCTGTAGAGCTGAAAAAGCTCTATCAAAATTTATGCACATACATTTTTTGGTCTCAATGGCAGACGAGAAAAATGAGGTGCGCAAATGCCAATTTTTTGCCTTCAGCTTACTCCATTTCCAAACCTCATAAATACTAGGTAGTCGAAGGAATCGAAAAACGGATAGTATCATTTTATAGAGCAAAAAAAGCTCTATCGAAAACATGTATAAGCTTTGTCGAAAGATAAAGGAAACAATGTGAGAAATGAGGTTGAAAAAAACCGCAAGGACTTATTCCCCAACCCAATACATTGTCACAATGGTAGCATACCAGCTGTCATCTGGAACACCATAGCATGCGTGTGGAGTGGCTCACAAATTACCGTTACAATTACAATTACAACAACAGCGGCCCAGAATTATGCAAGCCAAAAACTCTAAAAACACCGCAAAAAAATTTGTTGATAGCTGCTGATTTTTTTGTGAAAACAAATAACAACAAACTACTTTTGCACACGTTACTATACGCGTGATTGCTGATAAGCTATGGTAAACATTTCATTTAAAAGCTGAGTTAAGATGGAAGGAGTCTTGGTAGTGTACAGAATTAGCACATATGTATGCCCATGGAGTGCATGGAGTGCGGGTTCGGATCCCTTCGCGAGAACCGAAGCCTTTGTCCATAATCAGCAACTTAATAATAATAATCGTAAGAGTAATAAATAGCAATAAAAAGACTCAAAGCGATAAAGATAAGAAAAGAGTCCATTAAACACTTAGTGAGACATTCAGAAAAACAGAGCGAAAACGTCCATTATCGACGGGGTTAAACAGAGACCTAGGTGTGGACAGTGAAAGTGACGTCAAACAAATATTGATTACTTCCGAAAGTCGTTCATTGGACAGCAAATAATCTATTGCTTTAGGTTCACAGTACACTGTGTACTAGTTGCCTAAATTACGTTCAAAGCTCAGAGCAGGCAAATCGTCGCAGCAACTCAGGCATGTGGCTTGAAAATTAGAAAATAGCATTTTTACTGTTTCGCTGGTGACTGTATGCGCTCTTACTGGTCACTTTGTTCTTATTATCAACAAACTCAAGCACATCAGACTCCAAGGAATCCAAACATCCTAATTCACCTAAGTAAGATTTTGTGCTCTCGCACATTGTATCTCTACTGAACAAGCTGAAAGACACCGTAAAATTTCATCTGAAACTTTACATTCGTGCTTGCAAAACATTAGCATGACATCGTTTGATCCATAGTGTGTCCCCTTTCGAAGGGCCACGAAACCGCAGTTTGGTGCTACTGTACTCCAAAATGGTAAATATCATCGGAAGCGAGAAATTCGTATAACTTCTCAGTGCTTCATTCTCTAGCTGGGAGGAAAAGGGAAGGTGGCTTCATTTCACGAATGAATTCGAAGCGCTGCTGGTTCTACAAAGAAAGTTTCAAGAGGAGCATTGTTGCTGGAGTAGTAGTCAAACGGGTGAAGCTGAACAGACTAAGTTTTCTCTATGTAATTTGAACTTCTTTTCAACCACAAACCGATAGCGATGGGAACCAATTTCGAAAATTGAGCTGAACTGTAGTGGAATGGCATATCACAACTTGTGATGCTCAACTTCTCTACCCTCTTCTTCTGACTTACATTTAGGACGGTTATTTCGGCCCCATAAGGTGTGACAGACAGACAGACACACACACACGCACACAGACACAGACAGACAAGCGATTTCATCAAAATTCTGGCTCATACATGTATGGGACCGAAGAATTTTGGGCCCTTTCTTTGGGAAACCACTCCACTGATTGTAAAATATCTCATATACAAATGAGTCGTTATTCAAAGGCGCGACATTCTTCAATAATTTGCATGCAATTGTTCGAGTTAAATTTATAAGGAAAATACAGTTACAGATTTCGATTTTTGAGTTCAATAGCGTCCAGAGATATCTACAACAACAGTACAATATAGGTATAGTAGTACGCAAGCAAGTTTGCGGTGCTTGATCGAATGGTAGAGGTTGAAAGGACTAGAAAAAAAAAGAAAATGCATGGTGGATGCTGAGGTTACCATTGGCGGCACACCCGTAGGATTGGCAGTACCTTCACAAGTTCACAAAATTTCCATGGTGCTTTCTCTGTTCCGAAAAGGTGTGTCATCGAGGTTTTAAGATGTCGTATATACGTAATCGATGCCCCCGACAGGTATTTCTTCGCAATGGCCAGCTAACAGTTAATAACTCTTCAAGATAATCACTACTCGGAGTTTACTAATTATTATCTACTGAGGTTTCACTTTCACATGACGCAAACAGAGACTGAGAGAACATCAACGAGGGAAAGGGCATGTACCAGAAAGCCGGGTACTAAAAAAAAATTTCAGCTGTGTGATTACATAAAAATTATTAATCCAAAACAATCATTGTTGCTTCTGTCTTAATAAGACTGTTATTTATTTCAAAAGACGCGTTATGAACTTTAAGCTGTCAAAAAATTATATCTGATGTTTTCCGATTTCATATTTTCTACGGAGAATGCACGTTCAACTCTTCTAATAATAGCATCAATCATAATAACAAACTTTTCGAATGCAAACCACTTATTATTATTATTCGATATATTAGAACGGATCTCAGTAAAAGATAGATCTTTGGGTGAGCAGCGAGAGAGCGGTTGCTACAGTGTCACTCCGATCACCAATAACGATGAAGATTTGCTTCAGATGTAATTCTGTGACGTCATTCAGCTCGCAAATGACACGTACATACTGTACACAATGCTATTGCAATAATGGGGAGATATCCCATTATAGATGCTATTTTTACCTGAGGGCAAAGGAACCCCCTTGTTCATTCCGTGAGGGTTAGACAAAAATAACAGCTCGAATGTGCAGATTGAATCCTCAAAAACCCCTCAGTGATACTTAGGTGGAACTATGAGATGCCCCCTCTTCATTGCGGTGGCACCGTTATACTATTGGTGAAATCTTGGTAGTTGAATGAGTAATGATATATCGGTATGCCATCTAAAACACTAGCTATTGCTACTTCTCAAATAGCCCGCTGATAGAGTCAAGCCATTTTTAGAAAGGGACTGTCCACCCTCCCGGATCAAGAAAATCCAATGGGTGCAATGCTGAGCATTTCAATGACTGCTACACACCGAAAGTGGCGGGCTAGATGAGTATCCGAGCTATTTTATTTTCCACATCCAAAAATTGAGGCTATGAGCGATTATGGGAGCCAGCTGTCAGCTGCTCGATAGTAGAACACATAGAAAAACCCATAAAATTAACTTGGGTAACCTAAGCTGACGAGGACCACTCCAAGAGGCGTCAGTCACGATCGCCACGTAGTACGCTCTCACACTTGGCTTCCCACGCGCAGCTGGTATTACACAAATGAAACTCGACACCTTTCATGGTGTGAAAGGGACGCCGACGATCGGCCACTGGCGTCGTCGAGCAGGTGATCAAATTCGGCAAGGCTGCTATATGTGTGAGAAAAATGTTACACCAAGTACTTCAGAACAAGAGAACATGATACTACAAAGCAACCGATAGATTCTGCTTGAATAATGATTACTCTATGAGTCTCCCAGAGTCTATTTATCTTCCACGTCAACAACTTTTTGTATAGGGTGCTTATAGGAAAATAGACTGTCATTGTAGTTATGAGGAATAAAGTCCCTGGTGCTTATAAGGCCTTGATCGTGCGCTGTGTGTTCTACTGTTCTCTCAAGGAAAAGCCAGGCCAGGCATTGTTCATCACTGCCCCTGAGCTACTACAGGATTTATGCGATTCTCTGCAATAGCCGGTGAAGGGGAGGAGCGAGTTTGGTACCTGCACGTAGAGCCGCATTGTATTATTTCACTGGGCCTCAGATCCAAGAAGATCATCCTGCTGAATCCAGTAGCGGCATTCACACTGCAATGAAATTCAAAGATATCGTGCAAGAAGAATGAGTTTCTCTTTTACCCATATATTTATGTTGCATTTGCCTAATAAGGAAACAGTCAAAGTTTCACGCGAACAGTGAGAATACGGCCAGGATACACAAGGTGGCCGAGGGAGCGCGGCTTCAGAGTAAATGCCCGCCTTGTCGTCCGCCGTGGTCAGGCATAGTAGGAACAGAAACAAAAAAGAAAGTCCCACCCTTCATCTCCAACCGCGGCGAGCGATGAGACGGAGTCCTCATTCGTTCCCCACTTTGAGAAGCTGTTTCTTAACCAAATTCTCACTTTTTCACGTCAAACCTTGCATGCTGCCCTTACTAAACAAGTACAACATAAATACATGGATCACAGAGAAACTCATTATCCGTGCACTATACCTTTGATAGTACTTAGAAGCATCTTACGGTTTGTGCTAGTAGCACATTTATAGCCCCGATAGCAGAAACCGTAAAAGAGAAGCCATTAGGAAGAACAGAAAGCTTGTGCTGTTTGGAATGTTCTTTTCGGTATTTTTTAGTTCTTCTCTGGGTTGCCTACACTATATTGAAGCCTGCTTTACGCTCTATTCAAATATAGTAACGCTTATGCCCTAACATGACTCTGATTTTTTTTGAATGTTAGAAGCTCAGTAGTACATACCATCATTATCTGACCCCTCTGCATTTCTTCAAGGGTCTGAACAGATTTTTTCGGAAGAGCCCTTTATTCAACACGATGCGCATACGATCTTTGATGAGTTCATCGTCTTTAAATCTCTACAGTTCTGGGTAACCGGAATAAGCGCGCTTGTGACTTGTCGGCAGAAATCTGCTGATTCTTATGGCTCTTATCTCGAATAACAAAGTTTTGCATGAACCGAGATATGTGCATTTGAAATTAGAGGTCGAAAAACACAAGAAATTTCCGAACGACCCAGTAGAGAACTCTCGATATTTACATAGAGAGCTGCAAAAGCATCCGCAGAATACCTCGCGATGAATTTTTTTAATAGATATTTGAAGTAAGATATGGGCTGCAGCTAAGCTGAAACGAACAGTCATTGGTACATATTGTATTAGGTTGTTGCAAAATTAATTTTGGAAATGGACCGCATACTTCAAACTACTATAACTCAGCTTAAACACAAGTTTATTAATCGAAGTAAAAACCATCAGAATCTACACACTTTTGCCAACGAACAGGCAATAAATCTAAGCCTTCACTATGAAAACTACTATCACGAGAATCAACGAAGTCAAGGAAGGCACATTCAACATCGTCTAAATTAGTAAATTGTTTCTGACGCAGATGAGAATTGAGGGCTCGAAAAAAGTTAGTCTGTTGGGGAAAGGTCGGGAGAATACGCTGGGTGAGGGAAAACTTCTATACCCAAGTGGGTCAATTTTTGCCGAGTGATTTGTGAGGTGTGTGGCCTTGCGTTGTCCTGCAACAGGATCGGCCCTCCTCTATTCACCACCGCCGGCCACAATTTTTGCAACTTTCTATACATTTGCTCCAGATCACAACAGTAAGACTCTGCTGTGACTGGCTGACCAGGTTGCAAGAAACTGTAATGGATTACACCTTTACAACACCACCACACAGTAATCATAACCTTTTTAGGGTGAAGGTCGGGTTTAGGAAAAGTTTTTGGAGGAGCATCCTTATCTACCCAGACTAATCCCCGCTTCCTGTTATCATAAAGAGCTCATTTTTCATCTACAGTTATAATACGGTTTACAAATGGCTCATTTTTATGGCGAACTAGGAGATTAGAGCAGGTGTCGAAACGTGCCAGACGCTGCTCATCGGTCAGGTCATGAGGCACCCACTTCGACATATTCTTCACCTTGCCGATTGTCAGCAAATGTCTGGCCACTGTAGAGTAATGTACGCCTAGGTCTTCTGCTAACGTACGAGTATTCGTCTCCGGATTTGCTTCGACGGCTCTCCTTAAATCTTGATCATTAAGCGATGACCTGCGGCCGCGACCCGACTTCCCTTCGAGATCAAAATCGCCAGAAGCAAATTTTTTAAACCAGAGCTCCACTGTTCGTTCGCAAGGACAATTCGTCCCAAAAACACTGCTGAGATTACGAGCTGCCTCCGCTGCGGAGTGTTCCAATTTAAACTCATAAAACATGATGACTCGATAGTCGCGTCGGTTCATGATTATACGCAGCCCTGGAAAAGGCCGGCTGGAAAACTTAGAGCGACATTCATAGAAGTTTCTGAAAGAGCAGAAAAAACCCACCAAATGGTATGCCTGGCGTTCTTTGGGGTGGTGGAATAGTTCAGGGTAAAAAATCTACTTATTTATACATACCTTGAAACCGAAATTAATTTTTCAACAACCTGATGTATGTATAGAACATCGGGTAAAGAAAGCATACGTTTCGAGGGTCCTCATAACATCACGAGCGGTAATAACGATGAGAAGGTAGCCGTCAAGGAGTGGTCCTCGATGGAAGCGCGGTCCGGCAATGATTTGCCTTCTTCACCTCCTTTTGCCGCACGACCCTCAGCAGTCAGTGACAATTATGCGAAGTGAAGAGGCACTTGGTGCCGAGTTGGGACCGCAATTGCAGTGGCAGTAGTGACCTCAACTCAATGTATACCACCAGGGAATAATTTTGGATATAGGGGAGGGGTGCTGCAAGGCCTCGAAATTCTCATCAAAACAGCGAGAGCTCTACAGCTACCAAAATGATGAGCGGTAGTTTTCTTGCTGAGACAATTCAGGCGCTCTACCTTTCGTTGCTCCAGTTTTTTTTGAGTCCGGATCATAACCTAGAGTAGTTGGAAGCTATGGCTCCTAAACCGAGCATAGAACCTTTATGGTGCCATAAGTAGGGAAACCTCTTCACATGAACTTTCCCAGTTTTTTTTTTGGGGCCATGTGCTTCAAAAGCTAGTGACAGTGGGGATGGAAACTCGTAGAAACACTGGTGGAGCAAGCCAGAGTGACAATAATGATCAAGCGATGAAGGAGCGCAGAGGAATGAAGATAACACAACCAACGTCTGCGAATTCAGTCGCCGTTCTTCAGTGCAATCAACAATTGTCGTATATGGAGCATTACATTCGGTTCCACGTCGGTAGGAATTTCCCCCAAAACGCATAAATTAGTGGTGCAGTCATGCAATATCATGAAAGGAGTATGTGTATATCAGCTGCTCTAGAACGGTAGAGTCGGCACCTTTTATCACGAAAAGTCACTAAGAACGGATTACCATCCGTTTTCCAACTGCTGAATTTAGCAAGTCCCTCGAAATTTCCTCGAATTTCATATGGGTCAGCTATACGGTACCATACCCAAGGGGAAGGTTCGAAATTTCAGATCTGAACAAGGCAACTTTTACGTACGTAACAAACGACTAAGCGTTTGTAAGCGCACAAACACTTCATGGCACATCGCGAAACGATTCGCCACTGACAATAGCCTGCAATCACCACATATGTCACTGTGACCCATAAGAAACCAGGCTAGTATTTTGAAAAGTATCACCGAATATATTATAGCAATAAAATATACATAGTGATACGGAATTGCGGAGCCTTTAGAGGTCGAATACCTTTCACAACGTTTCATATTGGAAATCAATATATACGTATACATTGTGAATAGTAAATAAACTATACAAGCAATGCAAGTTATGCTTACAAATTTTTTAAAGTAATTTATAATTGAAGTGACTATTCGTGTTGAATTGGTACCAGTGATAATAATGTGACGATGGTCATATATCACAGCAATACCTCATAAAAGTAGCCATAAAGATAGCGTAATCCTTTTATTGAACACCTGACTGACCCTCACCCCCTAATGACTGCCACTCATCAGCAACCATCACTAGATGCTTGGCTTCGCTAAATTACACAATCAGGTTTCACATGTCGTAGGGAGAATGCTTGTTAGAATAAGCCATGCATTTGAGTTACATTCAGAACACGAAGATGACAGAATACCCAGTAGTTGAAGAAGAAGTCAATTTGGTGTTGAGAATGCCTCCTCTGCTTTCAGCTCAGGCAACAACTGTGTGATATGGCTTTTTTAGAGATCCAATCTACTCTGTCACCAATAAGGTTCGTACCAGGAAGTCAAACCAGTCAGCGCATAAAACTGTAGTACATAATAGATAATAGGCGAAGTGCGTATTCGCCAAACAGCATGTCCCACCTGTTTGTTCTGATCACGATAGAAGTCCTTCTTAATGAGCACTTTAGTGGCCTATAATTAGACATATGTTGGTAATTAGAGGACCTGTGGACAGATTAGTCCTATGCATTAGTACAACGGTGACGTTGCGTTGGCGGCTTCTTGCGCAACAAGGCATACGGTGTCGGTAACCCTTCTCTGACCGGGCCGGCACACTAACGCGGTCAAAGGGATGTTGCGAATGTAAGATGACAGGCCGCGACTCGCTCAGGTACCGTCGTGCGGTTTAGCCCATGTGCGGCCTTTCAGGCAGGGAACCAATTGATACTTATGAATGTAGGAGTTTACATATGATTCAGTTGTCCCGTGATAAGTAATACTGGTAGATAATGGATCATCGTCAACAAGAAAATGAAATGGGTAATATTAAATTCATAGCAACAAAAGGACATGCTTCAGGCTTTCCAACCTCTACCACAAAGATTGGAGATCACACAAGTATATCAGGTAAATCTCCATGTCCCCGTCTTCCTCAACATACGTATTGCAAGGATGTCTGGTGGATTCAACACGACACATAGTTGATCCACAATTTCGCATGACATTTATGAATAGCCAGGGGTGGTGCAGTAGCAAATGAGGCACACTCCTACAAGCGAGATTAGGAGAGTGAACCTCGCATCAACGTCTTCTCAAGCCAACCAAGAATTTTATCCCTGCGGGTTACATTAGCTTCTACACGACCTGTTCGGAAGGATAAATGTAGACTCCGACATCGTTCGAACTCACAAGTCGGTGTATGGGCAAAACGGCATTCAACTGCCACCACGATTCTGTACGGAACCGGAGTGCGTGGTGCATCCCAAGCAAAAGTGATTGATTGAAGCCGAAATTTTTATGTGTAAATATGTAGTTTACTCATTGATCAAATGAATAAATAGATAATAGTAGCCTGACCTGGGGGCTGCGACTGAAACGTCCTTTACAACACCACGATGCAAAAAAATCTTTCATTCGGACAAGAACACTAAAGCCCGCATTTGAAGATAGCCACTTATTCGAACTTCGACACTCCAACCTTTCTACTACAAGCCTCCACAAGTCTTGATATCTCCAAGCACAAGACTTCCTAATACTTGTACCAAAGGCATCCCTTTTTCATTTAAAAATGTAACATACGTTGAAGAGTTTTCGGCATAGATTTACTAGCAGAATTATCCACATTGTAAGCTATAGTATAGTTCACTCGCTATTTCATAAAGACAGCTGGATTTCTTTCTGAGGTTCTCTTCCGTGACAGTGTCTCGAATGACCAGGAGTAGCTGAACAGCAACTCAATCTCTACCGTATCTCCGATGACCGTGTGAAGTACAGAGGAAGGGGAATACGAAGGTATTACCGTTCGACGATGATCGGACAGTGTTCATCAACCGTCAACGATTAGACAGATCGTATCGTCACGGATTACTGTATCAGCGACGGAAGCGATCGTAATCTATAAGAAAGGCATGTGGAAGCAAACGGCACGCTAATCTCTACACCTAGATGGAACCGGGTTCATCACATAACATCAGGGACACTGCCACCATTGCTAAGGTACTTTAGAGACAAAATGGTTCAGAGAGAATTTTCAGAATGCTTGGTGAGCTAACAGCTGAAAACAATATGAACGCATGTTGTTTTAAGATTCTAATTCATCCTACAATCTGTCCTTTGAACGCAGTTGACAGCCGAACTAAAGGATGAAAGTTTAAGTTGCTTGCGCTAATCAATCTCTTCTGTGGGGTGCGCCGCGCATTCTAGTTCCACTCAGAATTATGGCGGCAGGTGAATGCGTTTTTATCTATACAAGGGCTTGCGTGGGCTAACCGATGAATAATTTGAGCTTTTACACTCACAGAGCGTTTAGCACGCCAATTCACCAGTTTTGGAGGAGTGGAAGGCTCGCACAGGTTGGAAAAGCGTTGATGTGAGACTTGATCCCCGCATCCTGAGGATGGCAGCGCACTTCACCAGTCACTACACCACCTTTACCCGAACTATTAGAATGAAAGACACATTTTTCGAAGAAGCTGGATGAGGTCGTACGATATCAATCCTGCATCGTCTCAAACTAAATACATTTTGACCTAAACCCCATAAACGTAGGAAATATTTGGAAGTTGCGTAACATCCGATTACCATAACGTAAAACAAAATATGCTTTGTGTTATCTTCTCATTTTATGATTCCACTCATCTAACGCATCAAAAGATTTTTGGCTTCGCTCTCGTTTCTGACCTGTCCTTCGGATGATATTTTTTCAACTTTCTGTTCTTTCGCAGCTTTTCGGAATAAAATTAAATTCTTTCGTGAAACTTCACACATTTAGTGATCATACTTAAGCACAAAGCTTAACACTACTTTGAATTTGTTCAGCTAGAAGCTATGCTTTTATTTTTAGCTAACTGATTTATTATGAACTGACCGCTACACTGCTGTCAAACTGAACAAAAGGATCCGAAGAACGGGTTCAATTCCGACTTCTTTCAATGTAAGTGTCATTCTATCTTCATTGTAAGGCGTTTTGTGCTACCCTGGTTGTTTCTGCCAAATCGACGACCACTGATCCCAAGGATGTGGTACAATGCGTAAAACCGAAATGTCTCACATACTTCTAGTCTACATGACCACGGGATCATGTAGATATTCCAGCGTGATCCGCTCTATCCGTTGCGTCCGCAGTGCAGCCATATGTAAACGGCTGGTTGCACACCATTTTTCAACGGATTGACGCTCGGAAAAGCCGAACCTGTGGCATCACTCTTAATGTGCGCGGGCACTGCCACTGCGCCATGGGCTCTTGAAACTGTGAGAAGTTCTACGAGTAACTAATTAAGTAGTCATATTTTCATTACCTTTTTTACTGGTGGGAGCTGACAACATCGAAGCCAACACATGCATGTAACAGGTTTTGATCTACACCGAAAAAATTCATAAGCTACTGACCTTTCAAAATTGAAAAGTATGCTGGCTGGTAGAAAACTATTTTATCACGAGTTGATTTTGAGTTCAGATTCAAATGTAACAAGAGCCATAAATTAACAACTGTTGAAAATAAAAGTAGAGGCATCGACAAGATAACAGAGAAGATGAAGAAATGAGTTAGAAAAAAAGGCGAAGTGGTATTCTATGCCCCCCTCCCCTACATTGTCTTCACGTAGACGAGTTCTGCGATGTACCACATCTTTGCGTATAGATCGGCAAAACGCGGATCTGCGATACATGGCAGTTCCAAGCACATAAATGTCGTTTTACTAGTGTGCACAGATGGCCATGACCAGTCCACGATTTATCACCAAGAATTGCACCACTCATCGTATTTGACCTCTGGCTCTCCTTAATAGTTATAAAGTATCTCACTGTGACTATAGGAATTCGAAGTCCTAAGCAAAATCCGACTACATTATTCCGAGTATGATCGCGGAGCTTCTTTCCACTGCATCATTGCCTCAGCAAAACGTTACAACAACGACACCATACAAAACTTTATTATTCTGATAAATTATGCACAGTGAAAACATACAGTAGTAACCAATCGCTACGCTGGCAAAATGAACTGAATCACATCGATCACAGGCGATAACCGTGTTATGACTGGCGGTGCTTGTCTTTGTTATCAACTTATCATAACGAAATAACTCAGTGCACTTACTTTGGTAAAATAATAAATATGCCAATTCTTTCTTTATATTTCTGAACAAACCTGCGAATAGAGGAATGTTCATAGATCATCTATCATTATGAGACTAGTTACCCAAATGCATTCTATTAATATATGAAAGTGTTTCGAAGTAAGTGAAGATCTAGGCAGGGTGTATGATTGTTGAATTAAAAATCATAACAGCCACCCAGGCTTTGCCAACATCATCGTGCTCATAAGTGGATGAATTGATGAATTGTACAGAAGGGCTAAGACGATATCCATGATTTTTTTTAACATGATTTTTTCCCGGTTGAACTTGCTGAGAAAGTCAACTGATACCAAGCTCGACTTCGCTAAGTGATGAACGTAGTAATGAGCAATTGGCTTTGGCTGCTCCATTAGCAGATGAATCTGCACAGAGTAGCACTGGAGTTACGAAATTCGATATCAGACCATCGAGTAGCTCATCCGCATTCCTCATCCACAACTACATCCAGCAGATCGGGTACATATGGAGGAAGGCCGGAATCGCTTTCACACGATTCACGACTTCGACTCAATTCCGCAGCCGAGGAGCATGTCGCCTAAACATACAGTTATTCTCCTAGTTAATGAGTTCATTAATGTTCCCTTCCCGAACCCCCTCAAATCAACTTTTCTGTAAGGCCGCGTTCATACTTTGCGATGTCGGCGGGAGAGCGTGGCTGCGTGTCCTGCGTCTCCGAATGTGTCACCCTGTCTCATTGCCTGCGTCGTCTCTGCACCTCCCCGTGCAACTCTGCCTTGCTGCCTTGATCGCAGCTACGCCCTGCTTGCGCAAAATATGAACGCGACCTAAAGATTCAAAACAAAATACTAAACCTCCAAAAAAAGCAATTTACAAATGAACAATTTGAACAGATCACATGTACGTAATCTTTTTTCCTCATCTGATATTTTGGAAGGAACACAATGTTTCTCGCTCAATTCCGCACACACCTCGACACCACTACACATCACGCACTCGAATTCCTGCCCTTTTCGAAATCAAATCAATCACTGGCGATAGCCATGTTGTGATGGTCACATCACAACATGGCTATCATACGTAATTTCATCAAATCAGGCGGTCTTGAGCTCTTGATCTCCTAATCTGCATATTTTGGAGACACATTGTTAACACTCCACATTTAGCTCACAGCTTCCTACTTTGGGTTCTTTGACATCTAATGCATCAACTCACAATTTCCATGCATCGCATTTAGAATTTCATAGGCCTTACAAGGAGAAACGAGAGTTATTCGCCGAAAAACCCACCGAGTCCTTCCCCAAAGGCATTGAATGAGGATTGTCGTACAGTGACCAGTCGACCGAGCGGAAAAAAGCGTGCGCACGAACAGCTTCCATAGATGGTCGAAAAGCGATATCCGTGAGAAGTCTGCAAAGACAATGACTCAAATTCCAATAATGGTCGGTGGTCATGAATCCCAAAAAGTGCGTCAGAACAAAAAAGCCGGAGACAAAAAGCAACAAAAAAAGCTTGGCAACAAATCTGCTTGCAACTCACTGCGATAACAAATCCCTCGCTTCGAACGAGACCTTCACGTCATCTGGGAATGGGAGCTCTTCGCATCTGAAACCACAACCAACTCGAACTCAATAAGTGTACAAAACCACCTCGCACACATTATGCACGAAGATCCTCCGAGAAAAAAAGAGGAAACATAAAGGAAGAGTGAACGATGACTGAGAGATTGACTTAAGCATTAGCGAATTGAAGCACAGTGATCAGAGTGACTGATTCTTACTTGTTTAAAGAATTTTTTACCAGAGTAAACTACTGGATCTTGATTTAGGACAACTTAATTTCCCCTGTCTTCACCTCCACCCCATCTGATAGCGCAGACAGATAAGAGACAACGGCTGTCTCCGCCCAGTCCTAAGCCATGGGGTTGAACGCTACTGTGTACTAGCAGAAATGGAACAATATGCGGCCATTACTTTTAATTCGAGACAAATTCAATGGAGCATTAGCTACTGACCTTGTAACTCCATGCGGTGCAGCGTTGACCAAAGCACGACCACTGAGTAACTCAAATGTGATCGCTGCTAGCGACCAAAGATCGTTTGCTGCACTTGGAATCCATCCATATTCGAAACATTCTAAAATTAAAAAATTCAAAGGAAAACAAAAAGCGGTCAACAACCTGTCCCTTCTACTTTGTCAATTCTACGGCATCCGAAAAGCGAAGAAGAGATAGAAACCAACATGAAGAGATACGGGCTAGCACTCACCTGGAGCGCTATATCCCTCTACGATTTCCTTCGGTCTTCCATTGTTATGCCATTTACCGTAATAGGTCATCTGGAGATTACCATCCATGTCAATCAGCAAATTATCCGGACGGAGATCACTAAAAGAGCAAATCCTCTTGGATTTTATCTAGCTGCCAGGAAGTAGACCATTAGTCACAGAGTACGAGCCCGTATGAATCAGACCATACTGCCAACCTATCCTCTACCGTTTCCTTTGAAACTAAACTGCTGACATAACTCGACAGATCTTGCTGAAGGTTCCGCGAGCAGTTTCCTATTCACACATATATAATCCGCTACAACAGGAGCGGAAATATCGTAGTGGCGTGGAGCGTCCTAACCATTCACAGAATCCTTGTTAAAATCCCGCACCCATTTTTGTCCTAATGAACAGCGACAAAACGCAAACAACAATATGACGCAAACAACGACTGGTCAACGATGCTGATGCTAGATTCCCACTAAATTGCTTTCAGGATTGCTGGTGGAGATTAAATGCATGCTAAACTCCAGAGCCTGATCGACACAATGCTATTTGCTATTGTTTTCATAGGCTTTATACATGATTTGTTCCTCTGTACTGCGCTCTAACCTTTTTTATTAGAAATGGAATGAAAGTCATCAAACTGACCATATCGCTTCTCCATGCTCGCTGTGCATCACATACAGCCAACTGACAATCTGTGCAGTCCAGTGAACAATTAACGGCTCTGGAAGGGGACGACGTCCTGGCCATGCTCTTCGTCGCTCACGGCGAAGGTATAAACGCACACTGGATATGCAGTCCAGTAACGTTTGATTAGCCGATTCTAGATTGTAACACTTTTCATCATTTCATAGAACTGGCAAGGACTTTAAAGGCAGCCGTTGAAGAGCTGGGCGACAGGTTAATTTCTAAGGACTCTCGCGACAAACAGCTGCGATCCGTACGAACAACTAGCGCAAAAAAGCATGTGAAAAAAGCGAAGCGAGAAAATGGAATAAGGCCCATTAAAATAAAAATAAAATAATGCAAGGCGGGTGGTTAGCACTTACCATCGCTCGATTTGTCGTCGCCGTGACTGGGTAACCGAATCGTAGCAGGCGACTCCTCGTCATGTATTGATAAATTTTCAACATTTGCATTTCCGATCACGTAGAAATCGCCTGGAGTATGTATAAGAATCAGTTACATGGATGTAAAGTATGAACATTGTAACCGTAATGAATAAATGAATGAAACAAAGATTGTAACTGATGAGTTATCTTGAAGGAATCGTTCACGGAAAAAAGAGTTTCTTTGTCGCCCACATATTCATGATTCATTTGCCCAATAAGGTGTGCCTGTAAAGTTTCACGCGAGTAAGTGCGGATTCGGCTAAGATACAGCTCCATAGATTCTCAGCCGGGTAGGCGAAGCCTCCTAAAAGCCCCGCTCCGTCGTTTGCCGCGGTTGGGAACGGAGAGTGGGACTGTTTACGTATTTTTCTGTTCCTGCAATGCGTCTCCGTCCGCGGCGAACGACGGGATAAGCACTTGCATGGAGGACCCGCCCACCCGGTCGAGACTGTGGTGCTGCATCACAGCCGGATTCACATCTTTCGCGTGAAACATTGCATGCGTCCCATATCAGGCAAATACAACATAAATATATGGGTAACAGAAAACTCATGTTTTCTTGGACAATTCCTTTGAGCTGCCAGTTGTCACAATGTGACTGGAGCAGTTAAGTTCCATGATCTACTAACTTCGCTGCTTTTTTTTTCAAACGAAGCAGACAATACTCTACCTTCTACAGTCTTCCACAATACTTTTCCCCTCTTTCATGTGAGTAATTCTTATAAAATACGACTTTCGCGCATGAAAAAGAACAAAACTCAGAACAAAAGCAAGAGTAAAATAGGCACATTTCCTAATTATTTCGAATCGAAGGTGAGCGCATCGTTTAAAATTATGCAAGAATATAGCAAATCAACCGCAACCGAGAGTGAGATTCTTACCTTCTGGAGCTTTGCAAGCTCCCGTCGCATCCTCGCCCATAGTACAGACTCCAGAAACAGAAGGAACTTCGTTCTGAAACAACATTTGCAATGAAATGAGCATTTAACGACATCCTACTGAGGGGGTAGCTGATACGGACTCACGCTCAGTGTTTCATCGCGCATTTCAGCCACCCTCTCGAAATCAACTCCAACTGCAAAGTGTAGCCGACGACCTAGAAGCCACAGATATTTATAAAATTATAGTGACCGGCAGGTAATTCCAAATTACCCCTGTAACAATCCAGCGAATCCGTTCTCGGCTGCTGAACCGAAAGGTCACAGGCAGCATCAGCATCACCTGCAGCTAGAGAGAGCAAAAAACGCCTTTCCGACTCACTGAAGTAACGGATCTGGAATCGAGGGATAATTTATCAAAGCTTGAACAGCGTGATATTCAGGAAAAGAATTCTCACCAGGAAATCCCATAACATGCCACATTCTACATAATCAAGCACCAAAATGATGAACGTTTCCGTTTCGAAAAATTGGTGAAGCTGCACCATATGTGGTACATTCGTAGGAAGAAGCACACGGCTCTTTGATGTGCGAGTTCCTTTTTCCATCAGCTTCATTACAAAGATCCTACCTGAAAATCACGTTTCAAGCACTGCATGATAGCCGACGAGGAACAGTGCACCCTTCGATTTTTTTCATCAAATATACCCAACTTCTCGACAAAGGAGAGGGAGCGGGAAGTAGAGGACTGAGGAGGCGGAAAGAAGGAAGAAGATAGGAGGTCCCCTAAAATACGGTGAGAAAACACATTGAAGAGTAAAATCATGCTATTATGGAAAAATCCATTGGAAACATATCCCAGCATGTCGGATGGGATGAAGATGGTCAATGAAGAAAAGAAGATTTGTTGACCTCGGGAGAATCTCCGGAGAAGGCAAGATGAAATTAGAAATAAAGAAAGCCGCATAGCCGCATAAAGAAAGCCGACAACAGTTACAATCAATCGCTTGATATAGTTGCCGGAAAAAAGCATCACAGCAGGAAGCTGATAGCTGTACTATACCAGAAAAATATATGGACCTCCTGGAAGTTTCGCTTCCCTCGTTTACGACATGCCCTCTCAAAAACTAGAAGAAGTATTCGATTTCTTCAGATGTGTAAATATCGCAGACCGAAAGTGTGGCCGTGACAAGAGTGCCAGTACCGGGTGCATTATCATAAGGCAGGTACCCTTACGAAAGAAAGTTATGAAAGCACACATTGGAACATTATGACTTGAGGATACCTACCAGTCGACTTCTCCTCCACTTTCAGCACCCATTTAGGAGCGTTCAGATTAGGAATAACTCCGATAACGCGATAATTTTTCAGGCAATTGTTCGCACACTGGAACGCTAGCAAATCCGGATCCTAGAAAAATATCGGAAAATCTCTGAGCTTTGTTAATATAAAAGACAGAATTCCTCTCAAATTCTAATGGATTTTCGCCAGACACTCAAAATGGCATTTCCAAAATCGCTGGAAGCATACCGACATGGTCGAGTCTACGAGAGACTCTAAGTTTACGGTCGCGGCCGCTCCATCGTATGCCAAATGACTGCGATAAAGTCGCTCCGCGGCCACGAGATATTTAGCGGTTTTACGACGAACTGCATTCCGACGAGAAATGTCCGATTCGTGTTGAATACCCTAAAGTTCACATGAATTGTGACGGAAGAAACTGTGAAAGGGCGTTCCACATGCAAAATTATTGTTTCCTGTGCAGGATGATGGGAACTACAAGGAAAGGAGTATCACCGTGATCCGATGTTGAGAACTCAGATGCTTCAGAACTACCCATATGTTTTCCAGCAAAAGTGGTGCAAATCAAAAAGGAAACAGAATAAAAACACGACTTTTGGGCAAACTTAATCGCATCACTCTAAGAATGACAGAATTCAGTTCGAAACTACCTGGATAAGGCTACTAGCCGCATTTTTGTAACACTGAAAAGCTAGCTCGTAGGCGTGTTCGTGTTCAGCACGTTGCGCAGTTGACACCAAATGGGCAGCATGGACAAGGTAATCACTGTTCTCAGCCGGCACCACTGAAAATAGCAACAGTATAATAAATAGCAGTAGCAACGTCGTACAGAACTTCTATATTGATGCAAGAAAATCTCCAGCTTCTGCCTTTTATCACACATTCAATCGAGTGAAAAAATTCAGTTGAAGGAGCAACGAATAAAGGGTGTGTGGAAAAAATACCCGAGAAGAGAGGAATCCTTCAATTCACTAAATCACTAATTATCAAAGAGCTCATTGGCAGCGTACACTCTTTTTCTGCCACAAGCGTTTACACGAAAAAGGTAAATAGTATACTCCTACATAGGAATTTAAAGGTTGTAAACACTCGAACACAATAAGAATGGTTCCGCTGCTTTCGAATATTCCCTACCAGAAAAAGGGTTTCAGTGTAATACTATAAAACTTCGAGAATCACACTGGAGACTTCAATTTCACAAAAGCTAGGCTCTCCCCCGAATTATAATCAACTGTATTCGCATTCGCATGTAAACGGTGGCAGAATAAGAGTGGTATTAATATAAGCAGTCATTACATTGCTTCTCACAGAACTCCTTCCTCGATAATATAGCTAAAGCTACAGCTAAGGCAGATTAAAGCTGCGTTTCACACGCTACATGAAAACAGTTGATATAAAAAAAAAGAAACAAACTTTGAGAGGAATATTGACTTGACGCGGAGAGTTTAGGGAATAGTCTTTCCATCACCGACGGTTTACGGCGATGTCCAAGCGAAATCTCCGCTACTGGCTCATTGGTACCTAAAATACAGAAACGCTCACGGAGCATTCCCTATAGCTATTCAAAGCGATAGTTACGGCCATAACCGATATTGCATCATATTGGGTTAGTAATATATCTTTATAACGATACGACTCACTAATGACAACATCAGGAAATTGAAATTCGCCTGTTGATGCAGATGCGTGCAATCCTATGCCAGATTCCGCGAAACTGCCCTCCTGAAGTTGTACAATAATAGAACACACCAATCGAATATCGAGATGAATAAGCGATGAATTTGCCTTTCAACAAGGAATATGTGTGACTACTAGGAAGTGCCGAGGAATTAAACAAGATTAATAACAGCCGTACAGTAGGAACAAATAATGCCTTTATTTCTTGAGCAACTGGAAATTCACAGAGCTAGAGACTAGAAAAGAAAGATAGCGATTGGTGAGCGTTTCCAAGTTTCTAAAATTGGGCAGAAAGATTTAAGAGGACGGACTGACTGGAGGTGGGACGCTCTCTGGAATCAGCACTCGTGACGAGTCACCATTTTGGCCGACGCTGAAAAGTGTGCAATCATTTCAACCAAAAATAAAGACACACCCAAATAAAACAAGGATAAGCGGCTCCCATAAGGACAACTGTGGTCAAAAACTTTCAGCAGATGAAATAGAAATCAACCGCAAATCGATTTAATTCCATCAAAAACGGAGTGCAATTCATTTACTATTCCACACGCCGCAGAATACGACTATGCCCTTGTACATAGCATCAGCCTAAGAAAATTTTCCAATACAAAAACTAAAAGCCCATGTGAAAAAAGATTACACTCACACATTCGGAGCATCCAGGATATTTACCCCTTCATAAATAAATGAGCTTGGATTTACAGCTAGACCGACGTTTGCTCGCTCTTCGGCTTTCTGAAAATACACATTTGAATGGAGCAATCCTATAATTTTCTAAGAATGAGTTTTTTCACAACGAGCAACAACAAGCAGCTGAATAAACACAGAATCGCCGAAAAACTAACCTCCAACCACTCTTGCAGTACCCGAGCCTTACGTAACACCTCACTATCGAGAATGAACGCAAGAAAATCGTCAATACTACGTCGACGTTCAGCTATTACTGCAGGATCACAACTGCCTAATAGACGAGGTGGAGCGAAATGTGGAAACAGCCCTCGCAGATATAGCTGAATCATTTGAACTTCATTTATATCGATTTTTGCGGCAGCCACCCCATAATTCCCTGTCATCGAAACCGCTAATGAATGCTGAAGACATATTTCATAAATAAATAAGATGACTCACCTGTTTATGTAGCTTAGATAGGTTAATATGTAGGCGATTTAATTCACGGTATCTAGACGTCAACACGAAGTACCGGTCGTCCAACTCAATACTATTGCGTGGAGTGCACTAAAATATGAACAGCTGTGCAAGAGGCATGCCTTAAAGAAACTATTGCAGTTTAATAGCCACACGATCCTTTATGGTCCCTATTCAAATATTTTGAAGAGACTTGCAACATCCACAAATTTTCAGTCGCTTCGCTTCGTCTTTGATTGAACATTTCGTATAGTCACAAATACTGTTTTCATATAAAACAATGACATTAAAGAAGTCACTGTCGATACTTACTTTGATCTCGATTTTGTAGTCAATATGAGTGGCAGCAAGCTGCTTCACCTCTTTGACATCAATCACTTTACCCGTAGCTGCCCATTCGTTTTTCGGTTGAAATAGCAACCGCCCAATATCACTCGTGCAATAACTTTCATCTGGATAGAGCGAGGACATCTGGCATACTGTAATACCGAACTAAATTACAGGAATAAAAGTAAGAAGCTATACGTACAGTAAAAAATCGTAAGTGCAATAAAGGGCGATAAGCGGGAGGCCTCAGCAAAGTAGGTAGATGAAACAGCTATTAGGAGAAACAGGAAAAATAATTCAAGAAGAATGATTGTAAGAAAAAACCACTCACATCACTGAATCAAGAGTAGCATTAAAACAATCAATACAAAGGAATGCAAAAAATGGCGAATTAATCATTATCTGGACATTCAAAAGGGCTGTTCGGCAAGGTTATCGCTGTGAAATAGCGGGCAGCGAAAGATGGAACTGCATTCCAAATCAGATCCATAGAAAAGAATGCTACACCCACGCGCACTTCTTGGGACACATCAATGAACACCAGACTATTAATCACATGGACGAGTGTGCCTACGTTTCGAAATGTAATACCATTAACTGAGCGTATCACACGTGGGAAATGTAGTTAGCGTGCATGTGCAGTGTATAATATGTTGTTGTGTTCAATTGCAAAATACAATAGTCGTTCAATAACAGATGAGCGAGCAGGCGGCGCAGTAGTCAGCAGTAAAAATGACGATGAAACATAATATTTACAGAATAGTTCACGGTTCTCCGAAAAGCTCCGATTACTAATACTCTCTAGAAATGGAAAATATTTGTAAATTCACTATTTTTCAGAAAACCGCCTAGCGACTGTGTCGAGGGCTTAGATATTTTGACTTGAGAAATTAAATGGAATTAGGTGAAAGACCTCCCGATACTAACCGGTAAACATCACCGTCGGTGCAGAAGTGGGCTATTAACCGATATAAATATTTATCACAACAATCAAATCCATCCCAAATAGCGAGAGCAACAAATTCAGAACTCCTATAACGTTCTCTGCGAAGAAGACATCTTAAGTCCTGACATGCATGAAGAACAGAATAAACCTTAGCTTAGGAATAATCTCAATCTAATCAAAACAAACAGCATCACACTCTGAAAACAAGCGACAGAAAGTATTTGAGAAAAATCACAAAGAAAAACTGTAGTTACATAATATACTGCAGTTCAAACCACAACTTGAAAAAAGAACAAATGGCAGCGAAGTGGGATCTTCCACTCACGGTCCCGAAAACCGTTTAAAAGAAAAAAAGTTAAAGAGCTACTCGAACAATGTAGAACACTCAAAACAACAAATATATTCAGACTGCAGCAGTAGAACAATATTGTGTATACTATCAAGCAGGTATATTTCTAAAAGCACATGAAAGGATATAGTAACGGCGGTGACAACCGAGACATCAGAACAAAACTTTCTCCACCAAAGGGAAGCACTACCTGGGAAAGGAAAAACGATACCATAACACAGCCGACATCATCAGCTCAAAGGCGATAATCAAGTCACATTTGAAGCAAAATGAATTTAGTGGCTGCTCGTGTTTCATGATTGAAAGAGCTGTGCTACAATACGATAGGTGTTCATAGCGCAAAGGCTTATTGGGTAACTGCTGAGGACCCCATACTGAAACTTTTGGCACCGAGGTGGCTCTGAAGCGAAACATCTCGAGCGGAAGTGCAGTACTTTAGAAATAGATGTAAAAAAACACGGAGGTATGTGGATACGAAAGAGGCGTTCTGGGCCGATATGTCCACATTCACATTCCAGCACAATCAAAACAAGCTACTACCAGAGGTGGCATAGCAAAACCAGAAAATGAATGCAAGCCAGGGAATAATATTGTAGCCAGACTTGGACGAAAGAAGCCACACGGTGAATAAACCATTCTGCTCTCTCACCGTAGTTTCATACCACCGAGAACGCTTCCTTCTAGTTTCCCACAAACTCTGGTGAAAGTTCAACGTGCCATGTGTAAAACATGCCGAAAAAACTCTGATAAAACAACAACTATAGGAAACTGAACACAATCCATCACAGAAACTATGACATAAATTATTTCTTGCCCCAGATCCATCCTTTGACCATTCCAGACAAACCACTTTGATCTTCCGTTTTTGTCCCTGCGGCTCTGGCCACCTCCGCTGCTTTTTTGGACACAGGAGTTGTCTTCGCTCCTTCCATACATTTTGCTAGCCGTTCCTCAAGATCAGGCATCTGAACATATTACTTTCAAAATGGACAGAACTGGCTGTGAGCGAGGAGCGGCAGCACATCCGGCTTTGAGATTTCGAACATCTTCAAGAATGAATGCACGTTGAACACAATTATACTTTTGTATCACACGCGGTGCTCATAAACAAGCGGTCATAATTTGCACAGGCTGCGAATATGTTAATTTAATACTGTATTTTATCTGAAATCAACCTAATGAGTGTGGTAAGAGAGCGCTAAAAAAGGGCGCCAAAAACTGAGAGGTGCTACGCCTCCACGACTACTACAACAGAGGAGACAAAAATGCTGCAAAACAAAAAAAACTCCGAGGACAGTGCTACCGCATATGAGATGTATTTCACCCCTAGAATGGGATATCATGCAGGATGTACGTATGAACTTGAACGGACCGTGAAAAGAAACCAAAAAACGGGCGGGTTCATATGTAAACAGAACTACTCGAGCAGATAACATCGTGCGCAAAAGTCTCTCAGCAGCTAATGTTGAAAAAGGCAGTACTTTTAGGGAGAATTTGAATGTTACATTATAGGCTCCGGTTGCGCTGCTTTTCAATAAAATTAGCCACAACAAACACTGTGAGGCCCCAAACTCCAGAGACGGATCTCAGTGTCAGTACAGGTGTTTGCGGAGAGAATGCGGTATGAAATTTGAGGTGAGTAAAGCATGTCTTGAGCAATACGAAAACATTAGCAATACGAAAGAAGCATAAAAATTTCTTTAATGAACCCAACCATACCCGTAACTTTAAAAATTCATCGACGAAAGTAGGTTAACAAATGAGTAAAGAAGACAAAAGCATGGAGGAGCGCTTAACGCTGCTTTCTGGAATCCATCCTATGTTCACGCAATGTACTTGATGATATACGCTTTGACCGACCGCGAGACCCGGCGTCACCATACCATCATCTACCATCCGGAAGATTAGCTTACCTTAACATGATTCAATGCCAAATCAAAGAAGATAGGTTTGTTGGGCATCAAGATAAAAGGCGGGGGCATCTCTGCTATTGGAATCGTGCGTTTCTCACGCAAAGCACCGGCCACGTCCCATTGTCGCCATTCTTTCAACGTGTCCATAAGAGGCTGTAAAGGGAAGGACTGAATGCAGCTTCATGACTGGAACCGATACATTAAGTGGTAATGATAAAATATATGACCTACCCTATCGTCAATATCACGGGCTACCTGCTCACCCGCCTCATCTGCGATACCGGCAGCGGCCGTCAAACGTTTCGCTCTCGCAGCAATTCGTGCTTGCTCAATATCACGAGCGAGCGCACGAAGTGATTCCTGAAAAAAAGATTGGCGTTCTGGAATCTTTAAATGACATCAATGTAAAGTAAGTAAGTGGAACAATATGCAAAAAAAAGAATATTTTTGGAAAAATTGCTTACCTCGGTCTCGTCCAACACGTACGGATTTCCTTTAAGCTTTGATATAAACGTACAGGCTTCTTTAGATCGTTGAAAAGCTTTGTCAAACAGCGCAGCAGCCTCGCCAAATCGAGACAATGCCGCGTATGCTGCAGCCATGTAGTGGCACCTAAACGCTCATTGGAAGTACACTTTTCACGCTTCAAGAAATACTAGTAGCACGACAAACTCAAGCGCCGAGATCGAGAAGGAACAAGAAATAAGAAAGGAAATATGTTAATCAATGATACTGAACAAGAAAACATTTACAGCCGACCTGAAGGCCTTGTAATACTCGATCTTTGCAGAGATCGCTTGCGTGAGGTCTTTGTCATATTCTATCCCAGGAAGTTGAAGAAGCTTAAATAGAAAGATCACCTTGAACCTTAGCAGCATAGTTTCAACAAATGCGAGATTTAACACTCAGCATGGTGTATGAAACCAACCTCTTTGTAAACTTCTATGACCGAATCATACAATCGTAGTAAGTCTTGGGGTTTGGTTTTCTTTTCAGCTCTAAAAAGTATCGAAATGAAACCAACTGCAAAGCTAACTTATTGGAAATAACTAGGCTTACTTTGTATTCTCAATCATAGCTAGGTAGCGTGAGGCCGTTCCAAGCATTTTGAGGGATTCCAAATATGATTTGATTGTCTGCAGTGCCTAGAATATCAGTGGTTCCTACATATCACATATCCCATTAAAATCACATCCAAAAAACGTGAAGATGAAACAAATCAGGCCCGAGATAGGAACCACATCAAGCAAACATACTCAACTCATAAATATAGAAAATAGATCACACTAGGGCAGGCACGTACAACAAAATAGAAAGAAGCAGCAAAGAACTACCGATGAATCGACATTATCTGAAGCCTTCCTGCGAATCAGGTCGGATATCCGTTCTAAGGCGTCACGCGTATCAGAGAGCTGTTTCTCATACAGCGTCATCTGCAATAGACCAGTAAACGCGGCATCGTGCAAGATGTCATTTGTAAAAAATAAAAATAAATAAATAAATAAATAATAAAGAAAGTAATAAAAGTAAAAAATAAATAAAAGTAAAAAAATAAAAATAAAGTACATGATTATTTGAACAGGAACCACTATAATCGACTGATGGAGGTAAGACAACGAGATGATACTGGACATGACTTACCTTTTCCTTTGGAGTTTCACATTGTGCAAGTTCATTATGAACCTGCCTCCAACCTTGCACCACTTGTCGTGCTTTATCGTCTTCAACAGTGGACTTAAATCCACCCCATTCGATCACAACAACATCATCACAGGACGCTTTCGAGCGCATTTCAGCAATGAGACGCTAAACTAGTTTTAATGATGAGAAAGATCATCTAAAGTTAGGCAATATGTATACGGCAGAAGGTGCTCACATCGACAGCTTCACTATCTGTGCCCTGCGCGCGGATCTCCATTAGTTCGTTCATCATTCCATCCACAGGCCTCGAAGTAGCATCAGCGCAACTGAACTCGCACAGTCGAATTTGTGGTTGTATTTCACGGCATCTAAAGAACAAAAGTACAACATTCTGCTGACGCTAGAGAAGATGCTCAGATAAGAAAATATCGTGAGCAACTATGACAAAATGAACAAATGGAACTATTAAGGAGCTCGATAACCTTGCTTTATACATGTTCGCCAAAGTCGTGTTATGCGTAGCTTCCGCAAGACGCTCATAGACCGTTCGAGCCGTCTTCAACAGCTCGAATGCTTCAGGCCATTTTCGAAGCTCGAAAGCGCATACACCCGCAAGCCAGGCCGCATAGGCTTGTGCTTCGAGCTTTGTGGGTGCATCGCACTGAAAACAAACATGCTGTGTGATAAAAGGTAGCCTGACTCAAAGTACAACGCCTTAGGTAACAGCATCAGAAAAGTGGGCACATGAGGATTTAGTTGATTACAATCTTGACGAGGATGCTGACCATGCCCAGCACCGTACCGACTGCTGTGGTATATTATTCTACAGCGCTGCGTTAATAAGCGAGTCTAAATAGCGACAAATACACTACATGACTCATATTCATACTGCACAATTTCATTCCGAGATCCAACTCTAACACACCGCCGCTGGATGATGAGAGATAAACGATGGTGATTTCCCTGACGGCTTCACTCGCACTCCATTTCAACTGCAGCGGAATTCTGCATAGTAAGCTTATGATTGAACCAAAGAAAAAAACATACCCTACTATTATTCCTGATCAGCATTTCAAGAGCTGTCGCATGATAGACCGCACGCTTCAGATGCATACGCATCGATTGCCGCTTCCGTATTTTGTCGGGATTATCTTCCATTTCCATTTTGTCCGACATTGCTGAGGCCCAACGACGCTCAGCCTCAAATACTCCCAGCTGAATGAACCTAGAAAAACCGAATATTTCCGAGACAAAGCGGAAGCTGGTTGGAATGGAAAGCGGACGTCATTTCCCGTTTTCCATTTTCGATGCCCCCTTTAAGAACACATAATGTGGAAAACGAGTGGGAACGTCCAACGAGTTGCTAAAAAAGTAAATACAAGTAATCAGGCCACAAGTACACTAAAGGTTACTTCCGAGATTCATAACTCTATGGAGGGACAATTGTATCACGTCACATCATTCACATATCCGCGTTTTCAAATAATGACGAAGAATTGACGAAAAGTTTACCGTTCATCCACAAAATCCGCTTCGGTTAGGGACTTTTTCACGAATTTCGCTTTATGCCTTCGCACACATTTGTGGGTATTGGTGAACTTCAAGGCATGGCGAACCCGATCCAACTTGGAGCTGCAGTAAGACCTGTAATTGAAGCTAATAAATGAGTACGAAGGGGAGCATCACTCAGGAGCTATTACTAACTGACCACACAACGATAAAAAAACCAACTACAAGGACATGGATTGAGGCAACTCCTTTCTATTCAGCTTTTACCACCCTCTGCGATGATCTCGTATTTTTTTAGCGATCTGATGTTTCAGGGTTAATCACTTAAATAAGCCATTTCAAGCACAACGAAAAAGATTAATAATGTCAAAGAGTCACTCATACTTTTCTAATCGCTGCTAATGGACCCATCTATAACATTTTTTACTGGTGAAGGCTAAGTTTGGCTGTATTTAATAAAACACATTCCTCGAATGAATTGTTGAATGATGACCGCAGTATAGCTAGCTATTATCGAATCATGCTATTAGTAAAGAAGAGGCACAAAGGACTACATGAAGACGAAAAACAGCAAATATCAACAGGAAGCACGCACAAAACATACCTATATCTGTGATAATCAGCATGTCTCAAGCCGTGTTGCTGCTGTGCGTCTTTTACCATCTAAATAAGGAACATTCAGGATTTCCCCAAACCATAAAAATCACATTGAAAGAATGTTAAAAAAGACAGGTACATACTTGAAGTATGTGAACGGTTTGGAATGGAGACGGTTCCCCGGAAACGTCTTCCATAACGACGTCATCCGTTGCCATTATTAACTGAAAGCCCCGTCATGAATTGATTAATTAGATGTTTTGTATTGAATTAAGGAGGGATGCTAAAAACTTTTATTGAGAGCATGATAAAAAGACCATGAACACAACTTAACACAACAAAAGTAGGTAGAATGGGAAACCTTCCAAAATGTAGTCGTGAAGCAAAGCACCTCACGACGTTGCAGACACCACGCGTTCACGTCAACAAGTTAACTCGTCCGGAGGAGAACCGCTTCGTGATGCGACGGCGCAAATAGACTCGCCATCACCACTCGCCCAATCCTATTTTTACCTCTCTCGCTTCTGATTCATCCAGTTGGCCTGAGGATCATGGTCATACGGGAAATGGCGTGACCACAATACCACTGAGGCGTTTGCCCCATAACTGACACCTGTGCGCCACGGGTGTATGTCGTTTGGCGCGGCCCTTTCAGCTAATTTGCCAATGGGGCGCATGGCCCGTCTGGACTATCCCAGATGGGTGTGTGTCGTTTGGCGCGGCCCTTGCAGCTAATTTGCCAATGGGGCGCATGGGCCGTGTGGACTCTCCCAGATTTACCTAAGCCTTTTAGGGGAGGAGCTTTGGCAGAGATCCACTGGCAAATTAGCTCCAAGGGGCCGCGCCAAACGACCGTCTCCCCTCCCAGATTTACCTAAACCTTTTAAAGGGAGGAGCTTTGGCAGTGCCCCATTGGCAAATTAGCTCCAAGGGGCCGCGTCAAATGACCGTCTCCCCTCAGCAACCCTCATGTTGGGTGTTAGGTGCCGTACATCTCGTCCACATCACCTTCTCAAAAAAGAGGACTGACCGTTAGAAAAACGATGTTTCAAGATTTCATACTGGATGTGGAATCGCGCTCATTTAACACACAATCAACAGTTGTAATATTACCTTACCAAAGCGCAGCTTTTTATTTGAGGGTGTCTACTGAGGAAAGCACAAGCATGCAGCAGCAAGGAAATGGAGCAAGCTACATGAAATCACACAGTAATACGTCCTATCAAGGGCAAAACTGTGCGAGCAGATCTTTTTCTGAACTATGAAGGCCAGTCGTTCAGCTTGTACGATCCGGACGAGTACGTCAAAGGTGCGGTATACGACTGTCATTTGTGAATTGAAATGCAGTGTGACCGCCAACATACACTCCAGACATACCTTGCAAACATTTGCTTGCAGTCCGGGTGTAGATTTGGTGCCTATCGACACATTGCTGTTTCCATACTGCATAATCGTGAACGTGTGACGCATGAGAATGGGCGCTGCATTTGTCATGAGCTCCTGTAGAGTGCTGCACAGCCGTGGGTACGAAAGGGGGCGTAGCTATAGAATGCATCCACTCCAGACCGCCATGTACAACGGCACTGTGCAACACACCACACAACCACCACCCCAATACAGTAACCCACGCCTCTTTTACAGGGCAATGGCCAAGAATCCTGCAACCTCGCTGTTTTCTTCACTTTTTCCACCTACTTACTCGCCCTGATCCAATTAATACTTGCATTCAATGTAATTATTATTTCACCTATTTGACCAATTCGCGACTGCGCAGACCGGGTATTAACGAGAAAAGAGGAATTTATGATGAGTAAGCGAGAGTCTTCGCCTTCTATTAACTTCTTCACCGGTGCACAGGCAAGTATTGACTCGCCGCTGAAGCGCCAGCCAGAAGTTGCATGTTGCATGCAAGGGAAGGAAGCCCCGATGTCGTGACTCTCGTCCGACCCACCCTAGATCACACCTGGCGGCGCGCGAGTCCCGACCTGCCGGTCAAACGCTCCGAAAGTGGCGGGAAGACGCCTTTATAAGGCGTTCCAGATTGTCAGTGTGTGTGTGTGTTCCAACCTGACAATCGTCAGTCGCCGCTGTCGCCGTACACTTCCGTCGCCGTCCTTCGTAGTGAGCCGTGCCCAGCCAACTCCATTCCAGCCGTAACCAGTATTTGGCACTGCTCACGCACGACCGTAGCACGCGCCTGTACTCCTGCATATGCCATCGTGTCAACGCCATTAAAGACAGCGCACATGAACGTGCAGCCGAGAGATGGGCTCTCGCCAGTCTCCCGTGAGTGATGAGATCCTGGGTTCGATCCTTGAGTCCTTAGGCTTTGTTTTATGTGATCATTTCGCTAGTCATCGTTGCCATTGATTTCACTGCGTAGAACATGAACACTTACTGACTCAAATTGGTACTGTCTTAATACAAGTTGCTATGCCAGAATACTTGGTAACTAGATGTTGTGTTCCTCGTAGTAACCGGTCGGTCGAGATATCGTAGATGGAAGGTGGGCCCATTCTCGATGTGGTCATAGGTGTAAGCTGTGTTGTGATGCGAAATATAGGGGAATTGCTTTCCGAGAGGACTGCCGTCTCATGTATTCTCCGCCGTAGGAGCAGCTAAGGGCCTCTAGGCAAACCCGCGTGGGCAGAGCGAGGGCGAGCGTGGCGTAAGACCCCGTAGCAGCCCTGACGCCGTCACGTGGAGCTACCCCCGTCGGCGGGACCCCGATGCGCATTGCTTCAAGGCATGTGATACGGCGGGGATCACCACCCGTACGGCGCGACATGGTGCGTCGGACTGGGGCTCAACGCTGGAAGACCTATGTTGCTCCTTAGTGATCGAGCCCATTCACGTTCGCCATCTCGTAGGTACCCAGGCTGAGTATAAGGAACACATATCCGCACAACAGCAAATACGGGTTAACTTTCACATATGGCAGCCATTTTGGGGCCTCTGCTACCCATGGAGGACTCTGGTCCTTATCTACGGTATCTTGCGTGACACAAGCTCGTAGAGACAGGCGCTTGTGTACCTTGCCTGGCTCTCTTACTGATCATGTAGTACAGTCCGCGGGCGAACTGTCACATGCTCTTCCTTGAGCGGAGTGCGCAAACATAGCGACGAAACGGGAGAGAGTCTGCGACAAGACACAGGAGCCTGGCCCACGAGCACAAGTGTCGTTGTGCATGGCGGTCTTGCTTGCTTTCCTCTAGCTCGAGCAAGCTGACAGAACCGCGTCGCCTGTGCCAAATGCCACGGAATGTGCAAATTTGCGATTCTGCGTTAGGCAGCCTTGTGTCCACGAACAAGAGGCAAGGCAGGTTATTTAGGAAACTGATGGAATGGATGATTTTCCGCATTGTTCTGAACTGTGCGGTTTTCACTTGAAGACGGTGATAGGAGAATGTGGGCCATGGGAAACTCGTGAAGTGAGTCATCCAGATGAAAACTGGGAGTCTAACTAGGGAAGGTATTTTACTTCCCATGGAACTTTGAAGTGAGACCCGGGGGGATCGATAGATCTTCGAACGCTCATTATAACTGTGAAAACCAAAATTGCTAAATGGCATTCTGAAGCGAGTTACGAGGGGTCAAAGTTTGCCTGTGACTTGCCTGTGACATCTCAATGGCGAGGCGCTTCGTCACCAGGACTAGCGCAGAGCCATTAGTGGACTCCTTGGCTCAGTGGTAGTGTACCGGTTCTGCAGGCGCGAGGCGTGGGTTTGCTTTCCGCCGGTGCAGCATTTTTTGCATTTTGTGTTTCATTGTCAGTAAGTGCTTTTCTTTCACTTCTAAACGTTTCCTTGTACGATATTCGCGCGTAGGGGGTCGAATTACCCCTCTGTGCAAATTTCCAGCCGGATCCAGTTCTTGGCCCAACTTCGGAAAATTAGGGGTGGCCAGGGGTCAAGTAGGAATTTTTTGAATTTCCTTCCACAAAAAATCCTGCAAGCTGAACAAGATAACTTAAACATACCTATCACACTTGCCCATCACACTAAACGCACGTAACAAGCGCCAAATGAGAGCATTTGCTGGGCAAGGGTCAACGACTACTCTTTTTTGAATGGGTTGCCAGCCAATAGCCCATCAATTTTTCCGAGATTTGGTCAAGTTCTCGAATTGGCTGAAAACTTGTCCTATAGGGCAATTTGATCTCCTAAACACGAAAATCACACTGGTTTTGCGTGAAAACGTATGGCTCTCTCGCTATGGGCTCCCAAACATACCATGAAATGGTATTACCCTTTTTTTCAGAAAAACCTTCATAACTTCATTCAGGTAATTGTTTGACAGATTCTGAATACAGAGTTGAGATCAGCATTTAAAAGCGCGTACAGTGGTATATGTCCCATTGCAAATGGCCATTTCGACAAACCGTCTGATGGCAAAGTGCCTCGCCATTGAGGTGTCACAGGCAATCCTTGACCCCTCGTAACTCGCTTCAGGATGCCATTTAGCAATTTTGTTTTTCACAGTTATAATCAGCGTTCGAGGCTCTATCGATCCCTCCGGGTCTCATTTCAAAGTTTCATGGGAAGTAAAATACCTTCCCTAGTAAGACGACTGAATCAGGCGCCGTTTGCGGCCAGACGCGCGCTTCTATGATCCATGAGAGGCTGACCTCACCAGACTCTGCCTTTCACAACATATTCTGCCTCCTAGAATCCACTTCGCCGAACAATGACTGAGGTGTAGAGTAATCAACATGGTAGCAGAATGATACTTATCGTATACTACACTCGTAAACTAGTTGCAACTTTATCTCGCTACACATCTCTGTCACAACTTCTTCCCACCCGGGCAAGCTGGGAGGCTTCGCTCAAAGACAGTGGTAAGGGTAATTCGGTTGTATCATTCATTCCAGGCTGATACTGACTGGTGGGAATTTCCACGAGAAAACCAACATTTCAAGCAGCATGTTAGTTCAATAAGTGATGCATTGATAAGATATCATTAATATCACTCTTCTATCCTGCTCCCCCTCTACACCTCAGTTATCCTTCGGTGGAGGAGTCGACCTTAGGAGGCGGATTCTGCCAAGGAAGACGGAGCTTGTTGAGAACGACGCCCTTTCTCATAAATCTTGGGGGCGCGACTCTCACTTGCGCTACATGTAGTGCAGTGTTCTCATACCCTTGGCACTGTCTTCTATATGAGGTGGTTCAACTGCAAACTGTATCAACTCAAGAATTATCACAAGGAATACAGCGGATGCCAAAAAAGTCACTTTTTCTTCTCCACTTTCAAATGTATTAGTCGAACTACAGCAGTTACTGACCAGGTATTTCCATCTCCAACTCTATAGACACACAACGCTATCACTATACTCAGTAATAGCCTTCTACACGATCAGGATCGGGAGCTTCTTCCGAGTGAACATGATGTGTCACCGCAATTCGGCAAAATCCGGGATTGCCCAACCTTCGTTCACGGCTCTGTTAAAGACAGTGTCAGAGATAATGTGGGTGATGAAAAATCCCAAAAGGAGTCATTTAGTGAAAAACTGCGGGTCTGAAAGACCTATGCATGGTGAAATCCCCCGCGGAAGGCGCCCCCTTGAGCTGTGGCGGAGGCAGCCTCGTCAGGGCAAGCCGCCTTGGTTTAGGGCAGCCCACCTCCAGGCGACGTGATTAGTGGTTGGTCACGGTGAGGTTGGTCAAGGAAATCGGCAGGACTGGAAGTATCGCAGCGCGCTCTCTCAGTTTCAGCTTGAAGCTCACCACATGAAATTAGATGCTGTCGCATTTCCGAACATCCCTTCATGTTAACGTCTTGGTAATGCCAATGAAAAGCTATGCGGACTACGCGGCTCTTGACGGAAAGGTCGTCCATGCCTAGAACCAACGGTGGGAAAGGGTCCTATTTCTCGGGTATTTGGCCATTTCCATACGTTTTTTCTCTACTGTTCTGTTATTAGGCATCTCGGCCTTCATATTCATACTTCTTTTACTTTTCGTCCGAATTTCCCGTAAAGCTGCCTTTAAGGTCTGTTCACTCAGGGGATTCACACTGGATGGTTACTCGAAAATTCCGTTCCCTCCAGTTTCCCGACGCATGTCGCGGATCGTCGCGACGATGGCCTCAGGGACGCCGCTCTTCCCGGCCCGCTGCGGCGCCGCTTGTCGCCTCATGCGACACGCAGTAGCCCTGCCCTCTGTGGTCGAAGCCGGTATATGAGACCGGCTGCCGACTGCCAGCCGGTTTTCACCGGGCAATGCCATGATGCTGTTCGGGATCTGAGGTGCGGTCAGGGCACTCCGGGAGTCGAGGATCCCTCGACAGGGGGGGGGGGTCGCACTTGACCGGATAGGAGGGGGGGGGGGGTCGCATCAGTAGCGAAAATTTCATGGAAATTTCCTCTAGCCCATCGTACAGCCGATATCTCCCCCCCCCCCCCCCCCCCATACACGAAAAGAGCCACCGCTACTTCGCTGGCGGAATCGCAAATGGTTGCAGGCCATTTGAAAAGGTGGCCGCCATCATTTATGGGTTCGTTACCCGTTTAGCACTCACCATCGCGCTGCCATGATGACACACACCTCATCGTTATGGAAAGGCATGTTTACTCGCGAATAGAACCAAGATACTCATATTACCGTAAACTATACGTTAATGTTAATGCATTGCTACCATAGAGTTCATTGATGCGTGCAAGAACGACATGTGTCCATCTAGGAGAAGAAAATTACATTTTCATTTTAGGCTGTACCAGTCATACTATCAACGGAGTCTAATGGAGACAAGCAATCCAGCAAAACATGCTTGTTGTTCACGTTAATGAATTGTTATAATTTTGTTGCAGTGGTGCATGTAAATGGTTTAATGCACATTATTCAAATAAAAATTAAAGCTCTATGAAACGTCTCTATCAATATTATCATCATCACGAAAAGCACCAGAAGAAAAGATCATTGTATTCGCTGTTTCATGATCCTCTTTTGACAGTCGTATGACGTGTTCATCTGGTCTGCTATTGGGCTTATGCGAGACCATAGAATGCTGGGCTGATAGCTTCACAAGATCTTGTACAGCACCTGAAATCCTGAGCTTCAACTATCATTGAAGAGGCATGTAGTAGAAAAAATACCTGAAACAACCTGTCAGAAGTTTCAAATGTCGGTGGGTGGCTTAATCCACTGTTTGGCGGGAGTTTCGGGCGTAACGGTAAGTACACTAAATCCATCGTGTTGAACTCTGCAGTAAATCTTTGATATGGAGATAAGTGTTGGCAGTCAAGTTAAACTATATGGCGTGCTGAAAGTTGGTAAGGCCGACCTCATCAGGTTTTGGTAAAAGTGACCTCATCCGGCTATCTAAGGTTTAAGTTCCTAAAGTGCTCCTTTCACCTCTTGGGAGCCCATTGGCTGTTGAAAAACTGCGTTCAAAATTGGCACTGCTGGCGGGAATGACGAGAACACACTTGATGTCTTACAAAGAGGAAAATCGGTCTATGAAACTGTTACGAAAAGTTGCGGTCCTCGTTGATCTGAGATAAACAAGGGGGAAAATTATCTGAAAATTTAGCTCGTCGCTAGATGGCTGTGACAACTCGCTGAAGGAACGGGTTATGCTCTGATCGCACGATTGCACTCCTGCCCTGTTGCAGTTGGGCCAGTTCACAAAACGTGAACACTTTGCCGTTTTCTGGCTAATGTCGTGAAAGGTAAAGTCCATACATATACTTTTCTCCTGTGAACTGCCCACAACGAAGAACTCCCCCAATCCATGTGTAGCTTTCCGTGACAACTTCTGGTTATTAAAGTCTACAAAACTTATCAAAGCAAAGTCACGCGGCTTGCTCGCCTGAAAATTAGACATTGTAACAAAAGCGCTAGTGAGTTGACAGAGAATGGTATCTCACCCAAACTGACTTAGTGCAGGACAAGTATTGATAATCGCTGCGCTTCAGATTTCGAGCAGTGTCCCTGCTTCGGCATCCTTCGCTCAGCGCAAGCTTCACAAATTGTGTAGACCGACTGGTGGCTAAGCCCAGTATATGATATCAACCTTTCAATGATATCTGCAACTTGTAGCAGGTGACCAGTGCATGGCGGATCCCCAAAGCGGAAGCCAAAAAATATGTTCTATCCAATAGCCACACAAGATCATCTTACTAGGCCAACCACCCTACTATGAGTTACATCTAGTGCTTCTCCAATCACATCTACTGCGAAAGTAGGAGGCATGGCGCATACCCGGAGCAAGGACGGAGAACGCTAAAGTGTTGCTTTCACTGCACTGCTACCAGGAAAACTGTTCAGGAAGTATGGGGCTGCGGTTGAGGAGGTTTTGAACGCTCTCTGTGTGACGCTGTCGCGCTTTTGATGGCAAAAAAATTTTCCTCGACATTTCCTCGACTCAAATATCTCAAGATCTGAGCAACGTACAAAAAGTTTGAAAGCGCGTCAGAAAGAGCAAAGTCTCTAGTTTCAGAAAAACAACTGCGGTTGCAAAACATTCGGCATGAAAAAAGTTATAACAGTTAGAAGTCAAAAAACCCGCATGCAATTTTCATTTTCCTCGACTAATCCTCGACTCGTGTACCTCTCGCATTTCTGAACATTTGAAGCAACTCAAATAACCATTCGAAAGAGCAAACCTAGTTCTTTCAAAAAAAAAAAAACAACTTTGGTCCCAAATGATAAAAAATGAGCAAAGTTATGATCGTTCAAACAAGGTCTACTTTTGCGATTTTCAGCCATTTTTGCCGATTAGCGTGCTCTAGTTCGCACGCCGCGACGCAACCGCAGCTCGGCTTTGCGCTTCGAATGTTACCGCGATTTTCACGTTTTTGATTTTCTAGTCGATATTTTCTTTGTTTTTTTTTCACTTGAAATCAGTTACTCATATTGTTTACATTATGCTTCATGTTTCAATGTTTGTAATGCTCGTTTCATGTGTTGCTTGATCGTCGAAATCCACACGTGGCCCGCAGCAAGGTATGTTGCTTTTTTCAGGTGTTGCTATGTGTATTGACTGTTTTTCATAGTTAGTCGTATTATTTATGTGCTGTTTTATGCTTGAGTGTTTTTTCAATGTTTCCTTTATGTGCTTTCTTTTCAGGATCGTCGCTCGCACGTGGATTGAACTGGAAATTGTTTGGAAAAAGGGTTTTATTGTTTTTATTTCAGATTTTGTGATTTATCACCTGCTTTTCTGAGTTTTTCGTTTTCTTTATGTGCTGTGTTATTTTTACTGTTTAAGTTTCACTCATGTGCTTTTTTCAGGAGTGTCGCTTTCGCACGTCGAGTGTGGTTGAAAACTGATCGGAAAAGAGGTTTCTTTCTTTCAGATTTTGTGATGGATATTACCTGCTTTTTATTCAAGTCTAGTTTTCGTTTCGTTATTCTCATTGAAGCTCAGTAGTATAAATATGTGTTTTTTCAGGAGCAATGCCATCCGCACGTCGAGTGAAGCGGAAAAGCTGTTTCGAAAAGAGGTTTCTTGATTTTCCTTTGGATTTTGTGATGGGTATCACCTGCTTTTTATTGAATTCAGTTTTTCGTTTCGTTAGTCCCATTGAAGCTCAGTAGTATAAATGTATGTGTATTTTTTCCAGGAGCGCGCATCCGCACGTCGAGTGAAGCGGAAAGCTGTTCGGAAAAGAAGCTACAACGTACTACACATATTGATCAAAATGTGCTTTTTGTTGAACGACTTCGTTTTTTCTGAATATTGGCTGGTTTCTATGAACAGAAATGAAGAATGAAAAAATAAAAATTTCGGAAAGATTTATTTGCAGTGAGCAATCAGTACGAACACACAAAACAGCAGTACAGCAAACACAGTAACACAGTAGCAAGAGACTATACAACCTTTCGGAGCTGTAGATGATTAAAGGGGGGGGGGTCGCATTTGAGGACCCGAAGGGGGGTCGCATTGAAGTGGCCATTTTCCTTGACACCTGGGAGTGCCCTGGGTGCGGTGCACCTTGGCTCTCGGGTAGTGGAGCGCTGGCACATGAGTTGGCCGGTGTCTTCCCTTGCTCCCCGACTGGGAGCAACCGTGGTTGGATCCCCATGCGACACCGTCGGCCATATGGCTACGTGATACCAGCCGGATGGGGGTGTACTACGTTAGCCACTGTCAGGAGTCGCCCTAGCGGAGGCGACTTGTGGGAGTCAGGTATGATACATTGCATTATTGTTATTGCATGATAAATGTGTGTCGTATATTTCTGTTATGTAATTTTTATGCTATTCATGTTGTATATATCCATGTAGTGACTATGTCCATGAAGACTTTGAGAGTGCTGAAGAACACAACTGTGAAGAAAAAATGAAGAAACCTATAGAAAACCTTGAAAATAAAGTGTTTCTGACCTTTGGCTCCGACGAGCTTGCAGCTCAAATGCAAGCTTTGGACAAGTTCCACCGTGAGAATACCATCTGATAAGGGTTTTTACAATGAAAGTTTTTTCTATCATTAATTATCGCAGTCGATATTATGCCTCTCACACACGTAAAAGCCAACGCTTACCCTGTGGTTGAATCTGAGATGGGTGTGTGCTATCTTGAGGTGGCGGACGCCATCTCATTTACGGGTTCCCTACGCGTTTAACACTCACCCTCCGCTGCGATTATGGCTCACGCTTTGCCGTTGCGGAAGAGCCTACCTACTCGTTGATGGAAACAAGATACTCATATTATCGTAAGCTGTGTCTTTGAAGTGAGATTATTGTCAGCGGGAGATACATAAGGTAACTCACTCATTAAATCTCTAATAATCCCTGTTTCGATGCTTAATACAAAAAGCACTGACCAGTTTGTTCGATGTCAAGTATGGTGTGACTGTGTGAGTACATCGTGTTATTTACGCCGCTAAGGATTACTGTAGCCCTACATTCATGCTGAAGTTGACTCAATAAAGCTATTTTAGTTGGAAACTGAAACTAGAGATCATATAAACAGGTTTATTAATTTTTAAATACAAGTTCAAGTAGGGGTTCGTTCACCGGTAACAATATCGGTGCATTGCCGAAAATATGGCTCCACCATATCACCACTATTTTAATAATTATTAATCATAAACACTTGACAATCATGAACATAATACTCTAATTTTCATGTACTGGAGAAAGGTACATAGCTGTATATGATTGCAGTAAATTAAAGAATATTCTGAATCAATTTCTAATTTTTCTTCAAACTTCGTCTTCAGTATGCTACTACGCCTCCTTTTCTTTTGATCCTTGAGTCCTCTTAGGCGTATACGCTCGCTCCGCCTAAGAATTTTACACGATGTGCAAGAGGCTAAAATTTTTTCAAAGCGATCTCAAGATGAGTTCTAGTAATAGCTGACAGATCGCCTCTCTTTAAACTTTCGCTTTTCCGCTTCACCAGACTCATCCAGTTCCTGTGTTTCGCACAGTGAAAGTTTTTCTTTTGAAAACTTTCTACCTTTTTTTTCCATCTGAAGCAATGTCTCTAGAGTCAATCTAGTAATTTTCATAGTTTAAAAAACAGACCGATCGATCTGTGGGCGACATTTAGTGTACTTACCTTAGCATTACTTGCGCCAGTGCCCTTATTTGTGCTTTGTTGCTCTCCTGCAATTGAGCTCCCACGCGTGTGTGAATCCTGAATGTTTTCTACAGCAATCGGGTCCAAACTAACAGTAAGGATCACGAATGGGTCGAGGACGTATCAGGTTGTGCACAGATAACGAACATTTTCCATAGCAGATTTTTCATTAGCGGTAATCACCGTTTCGTTGCTGTTTCTTTTACAGAAATACTCTTTCATATTCGTTAAAGGCACACCACGCGATAATCAGATTGGAGGTTTACTTTCTTGGGGCAAGTAGGTCTTTGGATAACTGCTCGAACTGCATCTTTGTTGCGGCTGCACGGAGCACCCTCACGGTGTGGTGCCTACTAGAACACAACCGAGTCACGCCCACCCAACCAAATCACATCTGACCTTAGACGAACAATTTCCAATGTGGTAGCTGCTCTCGTCATCGAAATGGCTGTCTAATCGAATTATCTTCTCTTATTGCACGTTTCTTTCTCCACATTAGCGCCACGTTGGAAATTCGTCTGTCCAGGGCCAGATGTGATTTGGCTGGGTGGGCGTGGCTCGGTTGTGTTCAAGGAGCACAACATTGTGAGGGTGCAGCGTGCAGCCGCAACAAAGATGCAGTTCGAGCACTTATCCAAGGACCTATTTGCCCCAGGAAAGTAAGCCACTAATCTGATTATCGCGTGGTGTGTCTTTAAACGAAGGTGTGTGAAGAAAATCGGAGCCGCATATATTACACAGTTATGCACAAACTTCAGAAACGAAAGTAATACATAGGATCTGTCACTGCCATGTGAGAATTTGATGGAACTCGGATCGAAATATTAGTCGAAAAGTTTCTGTCGTTTTGAGTACCGTAACTTGGGAGATCACAACTTTATTCTAAGGCAATCAACTGTAACTGGACAATAACCATTACATTCAGCTCACCCTTTTCAGCAATCAATGAGCAGACTTTTATTTCAAAACTTGTTTCAAGGATTCAAAAAATATCACAACAACCCCCTCGCTAAATGTACTTTCATTAGGTGCTGTTCGGATGAGCGGACATGTAAATTCATGCAGAATCACCCCTCAGGAAAAACTCAGGAAAAAAGCTCCCATGTAGAAAGAGCGCAGCATCCTTGAACTCGTCACTGTTCACCTCCTGGGCTATTGGCACTATTTCAAAATATGCCACCTATACATAAATCTCAACGTAAAGTCGCGTACATACCTTGCAGTGCTAGAGACAGGGCATGATTGCGTGTCTCTGCGTACCCGCCTACGCCACCTTGTCTTCCTCCTGTTTCCCAATACGTATTCCGAAGTGAAATTACTCAAATGCTCGTTTTCTTAACACCGTAATAGAAACGCCGTCAAGGTACAATGAAATCGTTTGCTGATTAGCAAAAGTTCAGCTCGTGATGTCTAGTTTTTTTTTGCACGACTGAAAGACCTTTGCCAACAGCCTTGACAGTTTCGGTATTGTAATCCTTGTGATTGATATTTCAACTTTATCTTTCTTGGGTTTGCTCCATGTTTTACCCCAAAGAACACGAGAAGCAACACAGCCGTTCCGCTGTTTGGCGAACATCAGATATAGTCTTATAGAATCATTTCATGTCGATGTAGAAAATGATTTTCCTCTTTTGATGATGCCCTTCACTAGCTCAGAAGATAAATAAAGGAAATAGACCATCGGATTGAAAAGATCAGACAATTCGTTGAAGGCACACCACGCGATAATCACATTAGTGGCTTACTTTCTTGAGGCAAGTAGGCCCTTGGATAGGTGCTCAGGCTGCACTATTGTTGCTGCTTGATCGTGCATCCTCGCGGCGATAGGCGCGCTCTACCCGAGCAGAGTTGAGCCCATCGAGCCGAATCACACCTGGCCTCAGACGAACAAATTTCCAACGTGGCTCTCACGTGGAGAAGGGAACTCGCGATAAGACAAGATAAGGCAGCGATATCAATAGCGAAGGCAGCTTCAACAGGGAAGAACAGGTGATATCGTAGCATTTTGCGCGATATCATCGAGCAAAAGCTCTTTTACAATCTCCAGTACTCGTACGAGGACCGGTGAGGGAGCTTTATTTTTGGTAGTTGGGAGGAGTTTTGATTCATTTTTCTCCGCTGGTGGGTAAAGCAGGGCCTCTACGTCCAGTAATACGAGCAATAACTCTCACAATTTATCGCGAGGTGTGCCTTGAACCGGGAAATGAGAAGTAGGGGTGACGCATGAAATGCCCGCCAATCTTCTGTGTGAACCGTTCAACTATCAATACTATGTCTCGTGTGGGGAGCTGTTCTTTTCCAATTTAGTGCAGAGGGCTTTTGAACACTTCACAATTTTGCAATGTGTTGTTTGTTCTTTGGAGGTATTTGAGGTAAGGGCACGGATTGGTATGAGAGGTGATGGTAGTTTTCGTGAAGTGTGTGCAGAGTTGTGAGTCGATTCCGAAAGTTCTGCCACTGTTCGTTCATAAGAGCAGGTTAAGTAAGACCATATAATACCTTCAAGAGCGTGCTCAGTGCAAATGTAAGCCTCTATAATCACGAAAGATCAAATGCATGGCGCCCTTCAGACCGCAACTAATAAAGGCTGCAGAAAAAGGAACCAGACAACGCTAAACCATTAATACTGCGCTCACCTCAGGAACAACTTCGACAGCAGATCCAATATCAACCACTTCGTTCAAACGATCATCAAACTGAACGCGAGCGATTTCGCTCACGGATCCACCAACAGAATGAAATTTCTGGGAATATGGTCAGTAGAGCTGTTTGTGGAGGCAAACAGAAGAAACAAGTATAATAAGGACAGTACAACGTCGCCTTTAAGCTCTTTGGTTAAAACAAGAGGACCACAGTCAGTGAACTTTTCTCTCTCGAATCGTTCGTGCCCCGGAGGAGTTGATTTGATACCAAAGGCTCTCTGTAATTTTTAGCTTCGGATTGAGCAATGTTCCAGTTGATAGTGATCGTAGCGATTACCCATTGTGCCAATCTCTCCTCCGCGTGTAATGTTGCATGATCAAAAGTCGGCTCACGTGGATCTAAAGAGTAACTCATGGGTAAATTCGATACACTGTGAAATTTGGGTGTGTACTTGCTGATGAATTTATGGCTTTAATGATTTCAAAAACAGAACGCATGAATTTGATGCGATTGGTCAGGATGAGCATCGCAAATCCGTATACCGTTTTGAAAGAAAATAAAGGAAGCTCCACATCAATATCCACTTATCCAGACCCTTGTATTGAATGCAAGATCCATATAGACGACTGTGGTCAATCCCCTAAGGTAGTCGTTGTGACTGTGATTAAATTTTTACGGAGATCTCGTTGTCAATTCTCAAAATTGTGCAACATTTCGCTCAACAGGATCGGTCAATTTGCTTCCAGTGGCTAAGCACCAGCTCTTCCCAACATTCATGACATTTAATCTTCCGGAATACAGAGATCGTTTCCACAGAAGAACGACCGCTATTTTTACTTCCACCCATACCACCTATCGTCACGTTCATGATATAGTTCTTTGAGCATGTCTCAGTAATGTGTCCACTTGTCAGTTGCAGTGCACGTTCTCCGGAGAACACCCCTAGCTTGAGAAGCGCACGGCAATCCACAGAAAACAAGTGAGGCCACCGCACAAGACTGTGCGTATCACATGCGGCACTATTTTATGTGAACTCTGTCAATACTGGCTTGATTGTTGATAAAGATGAGTGTCGGGTAGACGGACAAATGTGTGGAGACCTCGGTCATTGAAATAGAGCGAGGATATCTCATCGAGCAGAGCGATCTTCACTCACTGCGATGCAACAATGCAACTCTTGGTCCGTCAGCTGACACCGCGAGCCAAAAATCGCTGCCGAGCTTGCTACTACGGTACGAACATGTCACTCTGCTCTTGCCACCGAAGTGGAGACCCAAAAGACGCGTACGCTCGCGCACCGTCGCAAGGGAGAGAAGCCTTGATTCCGTAGCCCCCACATAACATGAAGGTTATGTAGTATGTGAGTGCCAACGTAAGAGTAGTAATGGATTTTATAACATCCGGCTTTCGACGCTCCTTATCAGGCACTGCACTGTGTGCAACACATTTTCGTGCGTCCGTATGTAAAGTTGGGGGCCCTTTCGATGCTGCGATGGTTATGAATTTCGCAAAAAGTAGACGGGCACATGTCAGTCAATACTATGATAGTGCATTCCTACGGTGCACTGAGAAATGCTTGATTCGGATCAGGTTATCTAGTTGTGGAGCAGCGATGGCTATGTTCAAGATCTCCAGAGAGTGAACAGCTCAACGAGTTTCTCCCACGATTACTATGTTTGTTAAGGAGTCGTCAGCTCCCAAAAAATTTTAATTGGAACTGACCAGGAGAGATCGGATCTGCCTAACTGCAGTCATGTTACGAGTTTTAGTGGTCGTGAACGCACTCCTCATTGTTTGGAACAGATCGACCGAACAGGAACTCTGCCTACATTCATGTTGCAAGCAACGGCGTAGCTCTACTCCTTCGTTGCTGCATGGTGCGTGTGATTGCAGAAGAAACAGAACAAGTTCCGGTATTTATTGTCAAGGAAATGCCGTATTGATGAGCTCTTCGGCACTCGAAGGTCATCATCCTACTGACAGTTGCTCTTTTCGATGCAATCAACACAACGGCAACGGTAAAGACCATTACGTGGAAAACTACGGTTGCTTTTCCTGCGTTGTAGTTCGGAAACTGAGCCTTGCTGTCGTGATATGATATATCACTGCATTTAAAAACTGGGCAGAGATATGTGTGCACTTGAAAACAATGGCTTACGTGTTCTGTAGTAGGTCTGCCTTTTGAGAGCCACGAACACCACATACCCAAAAAGGACAAGGCCTGGCAATATGAATAGAATCCAAATCCAATGTCGGTTCCTACAGTTAAATACACTATATATTTGAAAAACCTCCTGAAGCCCTAACGTGATTTCAATACAGGTCATTTTCAACAATTTTCAACTATTCAGTCTTGCGTATTGCGTTGACTTACATTGACGCTCCAAGGTTTTGGCTTCTTTGCTTAGTGTTATGAAATGCTACGCGGGCCTTGCGTCGGAGAATGTCCAAATCGTCGTGACTAATTACCTGAATTTCTGGTATTTTTTCCCTTATTTGCACTCATTCTTCCCTCCTCACTCTCCTAGCATTTCCCGTATTTCACAGATGACCACTGTTCTTGCCAAAATTTGATGGGAAACCGATACCTGTCGAACAAAACGAAGTTTTTGGCGCAGTGCATACACATGTCATCGGCTCAACCTCCGTCAAGGAGCGTATGCAACCTCTCTACCTTTTTATTATTAGAGAGGTGATTGGGAGAAAAAGAAGGTTCCAGCGAAGTGATGCCGAAATCTTTGAAAGGCTGGAAACCATCCTGAATTGTGCTCAAACTCTCCAAACTTGATTAGCCATCAGTTCCTTTTCTTCCAGCTCGTGGTTGCATTGATAGCTCGAAGTTGTACTACGCTCGCATAAAGCTAACAGTGGAGTGGGTTATGTGAGAGGCATCATCAATGGATTGAGGTGGTAATTTGTTAACATATTTGCTCTGACTTGCGCACTACCTTCCCTGGGTTTGTAGCATACGCCGATGGGAAACCACTCTTGGGCTAGATCGGTCTCTTATAGCCATCGTTCAAACGCCTACCGTAAGCAGTCGAAGCCACGTGGAGCGCGGGAAACTATCGATCAGTCCGGTTCCCGCCAAGTCAAATCAAAGCCGTCGGTGTGTCGTTGCCCGGAGTGGTCAGTCTATCAAGTTCTCACGATGTTCACACGACGCTGAACGTCGACGAATAAGATGATCAACGACAAGTACGCTACCCTGGTGTATCGAACATGTTACTGCTATTTCCCTGTTCCTGAGATTCCCCTTCTTACCTCTACATCGACCAATGTTAGTTCATTATGTTTCGATGATAACTGATCTGCAGTGTTATTCCTTTTCCTCATATCTTGATTTCTTGCTATCTTCGTTGTACAATGTTCTCACCTTTCTATGTATTTGGTAGCTTTCATATGCTCTGTAGTACAGGTCACAGAGGGCCCGCACAGGCGTAAGTTGCATTCTCATAGGTACCATCACGGGGTGTGGGATTTGATAATACGTTCTGCAGTGGTCTGGAGGCGTTTGAACTACTCCTTGCAGTGGTATATATGAATCAGATCAGTGTATACAGAAAGGGAGCTAAGACTGTCGATTTAATTTTCGAATTATAACGGACATCATACGGCATAGGTCCAACTTCCACTTGCGCTGTTCTTATTCTGTCGGCGAGAAGGGAAGTCAACGTTGACGACTGAAATCATTCAATGAAAATGAAGGCCAATTTATTGGGTATGCAAAGCACATTGCAGCAAAAAACTTGGGAATATCGACGAATTCGCGGTTTTCGATCTCTTTCGATCTGTAGCTATCACAATATCTTCTGCAAAAAATTTGTTCGGAAAGTTCTCAGCGTTTTGTGTTACTGTTTTTGTGCAGTCATTGCTGATCAAAAGCTCATTCTCCCATGCGTCTCAGTGGAACATCCTAAGAGGAGATTTTGCGCTATCTGATGGTGTAATTGCCGTTTCACCATTGCTTGATGAAATCTTTTTGGAGCATTTCAAAAAAGCAACTTCGGGCGATATTTTTCGTCAAATACAAAATGGGCCGATACGCACGAGACAGCGACAAATTAACCGAGTGTGGGGACCCAATAGTGTTGGAGAAAACACGTGCGACAGGGTCAACAAATTTCGTTTTGGAAATTCAAGCCTTGAAGGTGAACCTCGTGGCGGTCTACCCAAAACCTTACTTGACGAGGATCTGAAGGCGTATTTGGAGTCTGGCCCATTACAAACAGTTCGAGAGATTGCAGAAATGTTAGGCGTTGGCAAATCCACTGTTAGTAGTTTGAAACGCATTGGGAAGGTGGAAAGAATCGACAAGTGGGTGTTCCACAATTCGAATGACCGCCAAAAATTGAAACGTCTCGAAGTTTCTTCTTCACTGCTTTTGGGCAACATACACGACCCGTTTGCCGAATTCACATGAAAAAATTTGGTCACAGAGTGGTTGTCATTGGCTTGGGTGTTCCACTATAACTTTTTCTCACCTGGCCAAACCATCACAGCAAAGTCCTATTGTGAAGAAATCGATGAAGTGTACCGAAAATTGCGTCAGCTGCAGTCAGCACTTGTCAAAAGAAAGGGTCCGATTCTTTTGCATGACAACGCCCTCTCACACGTTTCACAAATCACTATCCATAAATTGAACGAATTGGGGGTTGAAGTTCTACCTCACCCGCCATGTTCTCCAGACCTTACACCAACCGACTATCACGTTTTCAAACATTTCGAGAATTCCTTGCTGGAAAATACTTTATAAATCAGAACTAGGCACAAAAAGCCTTCGTGGATTCATGGATTCTCGACCACGCAGTTTTTTCTTTAATGGGATTTATCGACTGTTGTCACATTAGCAAAAGTGTGCTGATTCGTGCGATGCTGTTTCGATAAGGCCGATGAGTATCAAGAAAATTATGATCGTTCAACAACAATTGCGACTCTAAAATATTTATTCAAAAAACTCAAAAGACCCCTTAAAAGTCTCGAAAGTTTTTAGAATGTTTTTGCGAAATTTCGGCGTTTAACGCCTTTTTCAGGCTTGAAACTGTGGTGGTTAGCTAATTGTATATTATATACGTTATATATAATAGCTTAACCCCGTCTCAAAATTTTGACGTGACCCACCCTGCCAAAGAGGAATGGTGCAGGCAATGATAATCTCAGCCGATCACACTCTTAAATAGTCTAGGGCGCTACGACACTTGAATCACACAGTAATCAAGAATGATTACTGTGATCAAGAGAAGATATGAAGAATGTCACGTAGTTGGTCCTTACTACATATTTCTAGTGATAACCGCTTTATTTTGAGGGCCACCAATATTTTCCCTTCTGCAAAATTGTCTATTGAGCGGTGCAGTACTTTAATACCGAGGGGTGTTTGGCGGGTGTTTCATGGGCATGTACCCTTGTACGATGTTTGGAGAAACTGCTATTGGGATAAGATGATGGATTTACTAATGCTCTGCGGTGTTTGTCAATGCGTTTGTAGAGCGGTCTCTTAGTTTCTCCATTCTTGATTACTGAATGTCTTTCTTATATCAAGTGTCGTAGCGCCCTAGGCTATTTAAAGGTCGACCGGGTGAGTTTATTATTTTCTGCACCATTCGTCTTAGGCAGGATGAGTCACGCCAAAACTTTTGAGACAGGGCCGTAAGCTATTATATGTAACGTATATCATATATAATTAGCTAACCACCATAGTTTCAGGTCTGAAGAAGGCGTTAAACGCCGAAATACCGCAAAAATATTCCAAAGAATTTTCAAGACTTTTGAGGGGTCTTTTGTGTTTTTTGAACAAATATTTCGGAGTCGCAGTTGTTGTTGAACATTCAGATAGTCATGAGACTCCGGAACAGTAATATTAAGCTTATGATCGTTCAAACTGAAACACTCGAAACGCTGGGAACTTTCCGGACACCCCAATATGATACTTACTTCCTCGTCCGTTTGGCGGACACTAGAAGTCGATTCGCTGCTAGAGTGAATACCGGTCGCGGTTTGATGCGGGTACTGTGGTGCAGGAGTAGTTACTGCCTGGGAAGTAACAATTTCTTCTCATTTCATTCGTTCCACGATATGACTCGAACTCACAATGGATCGATCGGCTCCTGTTGCGATCTTTGAATGAGAAGATAATGAGGTGATTGCTTCAGTTGGGTGGTGCGTGACGTTTTCGCTTGTTTGTATCGTTTGTTCTGTATGCTTATCCTTAAGTATTGTTTTTGTAGAATGGGTGGATAAATCTTTCCCGCTGGTTTTCTTTGGCTCAGAATTAGTTGTGAAGTCATGATTTTTCGTGCGTTTTCTTTTAGCAGGATCCTTGGTGATACGAAGATGCTTCGTGCGTTCGTGCATTTTAGTAGGTTGAAAAGTGCTGCCCAGCATTTCCGTGATGATTTCGGTATTACTGGGAAGTGTCGTGACATCGCCCTTTGTCTCATAAGCTGACGAACTTAGTTTCATGGTTATCTGCGGTGAGAAAAAATCTGTAACTATTTCCTTCCAAGGTTGAGATGTCGCCTCTCCTGTTGCTGCTGTCGTTCTTTTCCTGGAATAACTCGTCACAATCAGACTACTCTAGCAGCAGATCACATCTTCCCTTTTTTCGACGAAGGTACAGTTGTTGAGAATAAGCATAATGAAGCTGATGGTTAGTCAATCACAGAATCCCCATGCAGACGGTCTAATCTTGAGTACTCGGACTTCATAGTCGCTTGTTAATGAAATCTTATGAGCATCACTAACACAAATTTTATATTACCTACAATGCCTCCACTTGTTTTGTAAAGAACTGGTTGGTCATTTTTGAGGAGAGATCAACAAGCAAGCATCCAGTCAAGCAAAGTCACCCAAGATGCCAAAGTTCTAGGTGGGTGCGAGTTCAGGCGCTCATGAGAAATCTGTACAAAGGTTCCAATACCGGTTTTTCGCACATCACTGGAACCAGCGCTTTCCCTAGTAATCGACTCGTGCGAGTCTTGCTGAGTTCAAGAATTTCGTACCATCTTTTCTGGCAGATTTCCTAAAACTCACTTGCAGATGTTGCAAATCTCGCCCATACGCCTAAAGGAAAGCTGTGTAGTCGGGTGTCGTCGCGCAAATGCTACCGGAATGTAGAATAGCATGAGCCAGACTGCCTTGAGAGTGAAATTGTTTCTCTAGCCGGTCTCTGTCCCACCTACTGACCAAGCGGTCGGTGCTGTTTCACACAGCCCATAGCTTTCACTCTTGTTGTCTTATGATTATTTTCTGACTGCGTGTGTGGTCCTGAAGCGCCTTTTTTTCGAGCAATTGATGATGCGAGCATACCTCTCTTTTGCATTTGAAAATCACTTCTGAAAATGGGATGTATGGCACAGAATTTTCCGCTTTCTTTGGGCTACGAGACACATCTGACAATCCTCACCTAACGCCACTAGATATTACGGCAGGATTGGTATTTTTTCGATACCCCTACTTCGATAGTTTTGTAGACCAGTTTTGGCTATGCGATGTGCCTCGCACATCACATGATACTGGTGAGTAGTCAGCTAATCGTGACATAAGCTGAATTATTCGAAGAATGGGTGGAGCAAGGTAGCCTACAACGGCAGTGATCTCGCAAGTATGCTGTGTGGACTGCTGCCACCCATTATCCATACAAGTCTACGTCTGATGACTGTGTCTGCTTAATATTAGGTTGGTGAAAAAGTCCTGGGACACTGAGAACTTTTCTTTCAAATTTTAAAAACTTTATTTCTTCGTCATTTCAAATCACAAAGTAATCACCTTCTGCCTCGATAACACTTTGCCATTTTTTGGGCAGATCACGAATACCTTTTCTTCAGAAGGAAGCTGGCTGTGAGTCGAAGAAGCGCGTCACCTCCGATTCAAGTTGAGCTTGATCATTAAATTCCTTATCTCTGAGATTTTGTTTGAGGGCCCTAAATAGGTGATAATCGGAAGGGGGAAGGTCGGGCGAATACGGAGGGTGAGGCAGTACTTCCCATCCAAGCTCCTCCAACTTCTCCCGAGACATTCTTGCAACATGAGGGCGTGCGTTGTCATGAAGAAAGTAAACTTTGTTTCGTCCTGGCCGCTTTTGTTGCATTGCCTCGCTCAACTTCTGCAGCTGATTAGACTAGATGCTTGCGGTTACTGTGGTACCACTTTCGAGAAATTCGTGGCAAAGCATTCCTTGTGAGTCCCACCAACAGCACAGCATCACCTTTTCTTGATGGGTGTCTGTCTTATTGAGTCGGAGCCGCTTCTCCTTAGGGAAACCACTGGACTCTTCTGCTATGATTCGCGTAGAAGACCCAGGATTCATCCCCTGTAACGACCCCTCCCAGAAAGTCCTTAATCCGGAATCGACTGAGGAGAGACTGAGCGATGCTTAACCTCGATGACCGATCTGAATCGCTCAGTTCGTGGGACACCCAAGTCGAAATAAGTCGAAATAAGTTCAGTGTTATCTACGAATGTGTGGCTATTGATCTGTAACGTCGATCGACCCACGGATCCTTTTTTCGAATTTTAACTTTTTTTTGAAATTGGTGTCCCAGGACTTTTTCACCAACCTAATAGTTTGGCCCACTAGTCGTTTCCGATCCTCTGCGCACAATCTGATCTTAACATAAATTCTTAGAGACGTGTGTACTTTCATGTGCTCAGTTTCCTACATCTTTACCCGATCTGGCTCAGATCCTCCGACAGCCGTCAGGCATTCCTTTCGGCCAGTGCGGGATTTGAAAAAAAGATGCAAACTTTTGAATCCGATCTGCAACACCATTTAATCTGTCTTGTGCAAACTGAGCTGATCTTGTGCAAACTGAGCTGATCATTGCTCAGAGTGCACGATTCAGGCGATAAGGTGATCAGGCAGAAAAGATAAGACACGTGTTGATAAAGTTGATAACACGCCTGATCGCCTCATCCATTTGCACCTCATTCATTTTGCCCGTCGCACTATTCTGAACGCCTAAACCGCATGTGATAGGGCCAACCATGAATATTAATTTACATCACTAGGAGGTGCTATCACAACGATAACATGGCCAATATTGGTACTCTCACACCACTAGCTTATCCCTACTTTAGGCAGTTGATTTGTTCTGCCATGCTCTATCACAATAGTTCACTTAAGGACGCACTGACGTACTGAAATGTAGACAAACCGACCAACCGACAGACAGAACATTGTATGTAGTGGTAGTGTACATGATAGACGGATTGAGCGTTCATGTTTCTTCGCAGAGTTTTGGTTTGCAATTCATAGCAGCCCTTCTGACTTCATTGTGTTTTTGGATGGTTGGCATAGCATAGTTGGGTGATCGATAATTGGCACTGCTCCAGGTCTAGTATTCACTGATCGATAGTGTGTCAAGAGCTGCCATCAACAATATCATAGGTGCTATCGTAATGAGGAGAGCATCCACTATGGACACTATTTTATCTAACACCAAGTCGAGAAGGGGAAAGGAAGGAAGCTGTTCCTTACCTTACTGCAAGCTACACAGCTGAGGATCTCTGAGAAGCCAGTGATGCCCCTCCAGACTGAGGTAAAAATAATGCCATAGTGGCTGCTCCCTGTTGCGATATCTCCATATCAACCGTCATATATTGGCTCGTGTCTGCGTCTCCCTCGTGCCACTCTGCCTCGCTACTTGTGAACAGCCGTGCCCTGCTGGCCTAAGGCATAAGCGCGGCCTTAGAGGGGAAGCTCGCATTGTGCTATGCCTGTTGTAGAGCTCAAAATGTATCTCTGACCAGGAATAATGCTACTCATTGCTTTTCTAAAAATAAATCTCCTTTCCGAAGGTGACATATTCTTCTTTCGTAGCCAAATGAGTTGCGACACCCAGTGTTTAAAATGAGTTAAAATCATTTGATTGCTCACGCTGCTTTAAGGTGGTGTCGCCGCAAGTCAGCCACCTAAAAGAACGTTTCTTTAATTCAAAAGAAAGCAACAACATATGCACGGTGGAGGAGATGTAGAACCTCTACCTATTCGAGAAGTTCCAGAAGGAGGGAGAAACACAGTATATTTTACCTCAATTAGATGAAGAAGTAAAAGCACCGTGTTGAGGGCCATGAAAAAGAGAGAATGATGCACCATTACTTCCAGCGCGTTCTCATTTCCTGCTTTCCCTTTGGCGTGGTTATCATTTCCATTCATGAAGAATGCTTGAGTTTTCCAGTCGGTTATTACCACTATTGCAATACAAATAGCGTGTGATGTCAGGTATTAGGAAGCGACACAACACGTATCCACGTTCTTTGGTTAAACCATTGATTTGGTGGTAATCACACTACATATAATCCGCTATGAATGTCTTAGTGTGTGTCCGTCTGTTTGTCACGAAATCCATATTTCGCGTGGCAACGAAGCCAGAACCCTGTATTTTACAAGTAATATAGCGGGTGGTAAAAGGATTTCGGCGCTGGTGATCGAAGGATATAGCAGCTGATGAGGGCTAATGAGAAGCCTCGGAAGGCGAGTGGATGCTGAGATACGACGAGAGTTGTGATTTGACGCTGTACTGTGACAACATTCGCCAACTCGTTTTACCGTCTGAGCGAAGTTGTTGTAGTCAACTTTTATGTCGTGCAATATTTCGAACTCCTCCGCACTTGCAAGCCTTGCAGCAGCAGCTGTATCGAGTACAGCAGAGATGATAGCCTAGATCATAAGCGGATTAGACGTGCGAAGCTACGATCGAAGCGGATTCACCCTCGAAGCAGTTGGTGGTCGCTCCCCGTATTGACCGAGGGTACAACTAATACGTCTATCATGATCCTTCGATTGCATAGGGTGTGGGCTAATTCATGACAGTGCTGGTCATTTGGGGTTGTGTGGGTCCATCTTCTTTTGAGATCTTTGAGGAATAGGCTGTTGCCATGGTAAAGGTGATACAGCTCACAAAATCTCTCTAGTCTTTGTCCAGCTTGGTTGCGTTTCTGGAGAGGGCGGAGCGATGAACGCCTCTCCAACTTTCGTCGGCTTAATTCGAGCGATAAATTCGCTCATCACTATAACGTGACCATGCAGCCTACATGTGAAACCTTCACGTTGCCTGAAGGGATCGTCAAGTTCCTCTTCGTCGCTATCTGCTACAAGGGCGCACACCTGAACCAGTGATACCTGAATGTCCCTCTAGAGACGCGCTGTTAACACGGCAGGACGGCGACTATGGAATATTCGAATTCCCAGAGACACTGCAGTTTTGTGTGTCCACGTCCATGATAAAGGCTCTTATCGCTCTGTTTCGCTCAGGCCTATCACATGATACTTGAACCGTCCATCAATTGGTGCAGAAGGCCGTGCGCGATCTGATGCAGCGACAGTTGTAAGTATAGGAAATCAGTTGAGTCGCTCTCGTCCGTTTCCTTTGGTAGCCCGGCCCTGAGATTTCTCCGCCTCTGGCTGTGTGCTGATCCAGCGCTAATGGGCAGGGACAGCCTGCAGAGGACTAGGGCTGGTATAAGAAGTGGTCGTAGTAGATTTCCCACAGGATAGCCTTATCGGGGCGTTTCTGTCGCTCGAGGAGAGAAGCGCCTCATTAAGAGCTTGGGCACTTCGAGTTCTTTGGTCAGGGTAGTTGGCATGGAGTTCCGGCATGACCTTATTCTGTCAGATATTCCGACCCCGCGTCAAGCTCGCTCACGTTGACAAGGTAGAACCCGAATACGAGTTTTCGAATATTGCGCATGTAAACTAAACTCAGGGAGCGCATGTACAAAATTTGCAAGTCAAAAAATGAGTGTGCTAAAGTTTGACTATAGGTTATGGTTGATTGAAAAGGTCACACAGGTCGAAAAATTACTTCTTTTACTACCACACGATTAAATGGTTGACATTTAGATATAGTTAGTTCTTCTAATTCTTTTGTTTTTCTTCGTGAACCAAATGAAATGAACGTTCTTCCAATACTGGACATTCGAGATTTTAAGTTCTCCCTCCAGTTGTGCTGCGTCACGAAACTCGTTGCTGTGCTTCTGCAAGTGGCTCAATTTTTGCAAAAAAAATTGGCAAAATTTGTTTGTTACAGATAGCATTTGTTGAGGTTCAAATGTGGAGCAACGACTTTAGTACCTGTACTGGGCAGACTGCTAATCAATCTACGTTTCAAGATGAAAACATGAACACTGAGCCTTTGAAATTGATCTGTTACACGATTCATGTAATTTCAACGATTCTGCTTTCTGAGGTGTTTCTCAAAGCTGAATAACATGCGATTCACAGCTACAGTTGGTAATATATAGTGTGCAAAATCGAACAAGTCGACTTCAAATCACCAATCTTTCGAACTCACTGCTGTTGAAGAAGCTGTCCAGATGTCTGGGAAGAACGATGTCTGGGATGGTGGAATTTAGTCAACGCTAGATCTGATGAATGTGATGGATGGTAATGGCTTCGACCTGCATTTGGTTCGATTGCTGGAATTTTTACCATAGCTTATGGTATGGTAAAGCTATGGTAAATATACCATTCTGCTGCTGAGTTAAGGTGAAAGGGGTGTCAGTAGTGTAATGGATTAGCACATATCCCCGTAAGGATAAAGTGCGGGTTCGAGTCCCGTCCGTCATCGAAACTTTTGCCCATAACTCAGCATCCTTGTAGTAACTGATATACTAAGATTATGACTCCTTGGGTGCCCATAGAAATTAGCGGTCGAAGCATTTTTGTCCTAATAATATTTGAGTAGGTGGAGTATTCACTGAGCACTCAGTGCATGCTACCGTTAGTGGGTGTTACCATGACCGTTACGTTTGCGTTACCTCAGCTCCAGATTGAATGCTCTTGGAACGAACAACTTTTGCCTAATTCGCTAGGTGCACATTTTCGCACACATTCTCAGAGCTCATAGTTGCGCATTGCATCAGCAAGTAGGATATAGCGCACTCCTGCTTTCTTTAAGCTCCGCAGTTTATCACAGCGCAATTCGCTTTCAGAAAAATATGAAGTTCAACCGGGAAGATTTCATAAGCTCCATCTCAAAGCAGTATCACTAGAGAGCACCTCAGTCATTGCATTACAGTCCATTTCGGAGCGCCTGGCAGTGTGAGGCCTACGAACATGAATGAACGTGTATCGAATTCTCTCACCACACCACACACTCTCGCCACGTACTCTCACTCTCGCCACTCACCCAAGTCCGTAGGCCACACCCTGCCAGGCATTGGGAAATGGACTGTATATATACTTGTTCCTCTAATGGTTCCAGATGCAGCTGAATCTTAGAAATCTGCGATTAGGCATTGTTCATGGTTGACCAATATGCATGCGAAAACTGCCATCGTACAAGGGAAACAATCTGCTCAGAAAAAACGTAAAAGTAAAATGAACATTGGTTGGTGGCGTGTTCGTTTACTCACCTGTGCGTTGATGAAGTACAGTCAAGAAAATCCGCCCGTATCTTATCCTATTCGCTATGTTCGACTTGTTTATTCGTGCCAATCGATACGTGCTTCTCCTTTTTCACCCATCACTCCACCACATATTACTATAGGTAACAGGCGCTTTCGAAAGGCAATTAATCCGTATTTTTTGGACGTTGTTAAGAGTTTGCGATTCAGGCGATCAGATGATTAGACGTAGTCCAAACGTATCTTAGCCTTCTCATCAGATCGTCTGATCGCCTGATCACCTAATCTGTTGATCGACTGATTGGTTTGGATCTTAACCGTTCTGCTCCAGTCGTCCGATAGCCTTGCTTCTTGATACGCAGGCGCGATCGCGAACTCTGAATGTTGTCGTAGGTGGATTTGATTACGACGGGTTCTGCCGAAGATCATTCTGATAATGTTGCGCTTCAAGAAGGAACTCGCGCTGTTCATTCGTACTGTTGCATGCTTCTCTACACAGTCGTGCTTCTGCTGTATGTTGTAGAGGTTGGTGCATCTTATAAAAGAAAAGCATTCCATTTCGTCAAACGAGATCTGGTATGATTGGCTGCGTGAGGTGAACTGAACCTTTACAAATTGCCTGCTCTCATTTTCTTCTTTGTTCTTTGTGCAACGCAGAGCTCTATTTCAGCTCTGCACATATGCTTCTGACCCCTTCGATTTCGGGATCAGAAGTTCGGGTCTGAAGAATCGCGTGTAGTGCCTTCATTTAAAAATATTCTCTTCTTGATTCAATCACTCCCTGTCTTTGTGCAGAAAAGCGAGTCTCGAGTTCGCATTATTGTGCCTCATACGCAACCGACGTCCTCGATACCTCCATCATGAGGCGCGTTGGCATGCCTATAAGCTATAGGTCTCCCAATCTCATAGGGTCAGGCTCTTCGTGAGCAGCACATGAGATCTTCGCCTACTACGGTCTCTCGAGGGCGACTTTTGACTCACCGCTGAAGCGAAGAGGAGAACGAAAAGTTGCGCATGCTTCGCTTTTCGCAAGGGAGGGAAGCCCCGATGTGGAGCTGATATGGGGTGTCGCCGAATATCGTTGCTAAGCTTGTAACATTGGTGCGAAAAATGCAACTCTTGGCTCACCGCTAGAGTGGAGAATCTAACCTGAGCCGAAGAAAGGAGAGCTCACTTGACATTAACCTCAGCCAGGAATCAATCCGCGATTTGGAATCCCAATCGCGATACCATTGGCCGATCCTCCTCTACTTCAATGCTGCCTCACAGCGTCCTTCGTTTACGCTGTGGTTCTATCGTAATGTGGGAAGCATGGGAGTCGATAAACGGGCGAATGTGCAGAGTTAAGATCTACCGCAATGCACGAGGTCGAGCTTCGTGGCCCTCGTCATAGGGTGCGTTACCGTGTTTACAGAAGGACGAAAACGGTATGTACCTGTGTCTAACACGGTATGGTTAAGTAACCGCTTCTCGAGTATTTATATTCGATCTTCTACGGATGGCAAAAAAAGACTATTAGAAAAACTATCTTCATCAAATATTGTAAAGTATGAAATAGCTTGGAGGGCTACATATATAACCGGGCAAAACTCTTCATGCGCACACACATAAGATCTGGCGACGCCTTGCGCGCATCGTAAGGGAAGGATGCCCGACGGTGGGCCCAATATGGGGTATCGCCAAAAATCGTTGCTGACATCGTGAAATCCGTGCGAATAGGCGATTCTCAATTCGTCGCTGAAACGGCGAGCCAGAGCTGTTGGCGAAGAGGTTGTCCTGGATAAGGATTTGAATGTGGTTTAGTCGATCAGGAAGATGGCTGTTTTTGGAATTCAGTTATATTAGAGCTCTACTTAGGGTAGTACACATGAGAACCAGGGGTTTGAGCAGCATATTTGTGGCAGAATCCCCTTTCACGAGCGCGCCCCCGGGAGGGGGGAGAGCTTTGACCGCGTGTCTTCACCTGTCTTGACCTGATTGCAATCCTCCGTGCGCGGATGGACGTGGCCACCGTGTGACCTAGTGATCTCACTGACCGTGAGTCCCAACGTCACCCGAATTACATCCACCACAACCTTTAACAAAACATGTTAGAAAACTACAAAGGCAAAAAACACATTGCTCAATAAAATATCGGTAGCAAAGTTCTTCGAAGATCGCGTCTGTGCCGTTCACACAGCATCAACTACCAAGTAATGGATCCGATAATAGTTGGAAATAGTAAAGTGGACAAAATATGTATAATATGTGTGTACTACAAGGCAGTGTTTGAAACTGACGAGCTGGAACGAGATGGACGACTTGTGCATGAGTAAGAATGAAGTCGCCGCAGTCTGAAACAGGGTGCAAAAGGTGAAAGAGGTATATCACCCATAACCGTACAGAGGAGAAAGCGAAAAGCAGGCTGACCAGTAGAGCCCCTTCACAATAATGTGTATTTTGCTATGGAGTATCTACACCAATGAAGAAGAACGACTCCGAAGGAAAGGCTGACCTTGCAAAACGTCACAAGTAACCGTTCAAGAGGCCAGTAATGAAATTGCTGACGACTGCGTGGAAAGGAAGCAGTGTGTGAGGCTCGTACATGAAAGGTGTCGTTGAAACTTGGAGGTCGAGAAGTAATGGAATGGAAGAGAGAACTACATACACTATGGAGAACCCTTGACGCAGTGAAATTAAGCTAAGTTTCCGAGTTAGCAGTGAAATTAAGCTAAGTTTCCGAGTTACGCCTACTTAGCCTCAGCAAGGCAACCGTAGACAAGGCAAAAAAGGTGGTGTCTTCTGAGCTAATTGGATGGTGCAGATGAGGCAGTTTTCTGCGTAAATTATACATCAAGGAACCGTAGATATTATGGTAGCCAATATCGCGAAGGGTAGCGAAGGTGTCATTCGAAGGATACCAGATGAGCCTGATTGAGGTGGCAAGAATCTTCGATGAGCTTTTGACAGAGAACTTCTTGTAAAAGCTCACGGATGGATGCTGCCATATCATACTCTAGAGGTTCGTGGGAGGGTAGATTGGCGAAGCGGATAATACACATGAGGTGGCAATAGAAGTAGTGAAGATGCTTGAAAAGCGAGGAAAAGAATGACAAACAAGACAACTGAACACGGTGCCCGCAAAGGAAACAGCACCTATGCTACACAATGGTATTCATCTTTTAGATGAAGATGAAGACGTAGAGGATTGTTCCAGCCGCTGCCGAATCAAGATAGCAGCTCATGAAGCTGTGCGGGAACTGGTCGATTTGAATCTGAACGAGATTATCTCGATCTACCTGGAGCGATTCGGTTTTATCTCGAGCAGTTTTACAACGAATTTAGTCATTGATGGCAGAAAATCCTCCAGAAGGGAGTCAAAGAATGCGTATTTGGCAGTTCAGCATTTTTCAACCATGCCAACTTATCCTACCCTCCCTCTTCCTCGAGTACTACTGGAATAAGTTACAAATACTGATCTCTCTAGTGAAGGAAACAGTGAGGGTCGAAGCGACTACTCTCATCTTCTTGGGATTGTCACATAGCGTGGATATCAGCATCTTCCTCTCACTCTAATATCATGGTGAAAGCCGAATAAAGCCTGCCAAAAATCTCTTTCACTGTGAATGATGCTGCCATGATAACATCAGGGAGGAACTTCAGCAAAAGGTATAAGTGAAATGCTTGCAGAGAACGACCTGCTACTATGCTTAGGAGATACTATTGACCCACCCTTTAGCTTCAGATTTCTGCGTAACTCAGAACTATGTTCAACATATACGCATCTGCCATGGAGTATCTGCTAAAGCAGACGTCTCAGGCGTGATCACACTTGTCACGAAAAGATGCATGAATAGATTTGAGAAAAAATAGATTATTCTATTCCCCATTCATTTTGGAATACAAAAAATTGGTTGGTTTAGGTCACAATCTTTGAACGCATTCACCAGAAATTTACAACGTAAGTATGCTTTTTGTTCGAAATGATCTGAAGAATAATTACGTGGACGGTAGGCCGTTGTGTCGACTGGTTTTGAATGGAGAACGAGAGAAATTTGAAGTTATTTCTCCGATTTTTCACTTGCTCAGCCTTGCTGATCATGGACGTGGCAAATGGCATTTATAAATCATGCCGCGATATTTGCTAGCCTTCCTAAAATGTTTCTCCTGCTTCATGGTGTGCTCGGATTCTTCATGTGAAGGGCTCGGTCACCTTCATCAGGCGAATGGATTGCAATGATCCACTTATTGCGATAATGCGAAGAAAGTGTGGCTCCAACTGGCGACGCCCCAACTGTAACGATCCAGAAAGAAAGGATCACCGCTTGTCCGTTCACCCTTTATATGAGGCAAATCGCGAAATGCCGCTCACTACGCTTCTGAACGAAGCAGAAATACATCATAAAAAGGATCAGATAACACTGAAGGAATTGACCTGTCCTCACTGTACTTGCGTCAAAACAGCCACTTATTAACAGCATTCAATTAGGGTTAGCGGTTTGCATATTGCCTGTCCATGGGGTTTATGCCCTATGGACAGGCAATATGCTGTTCTCTCATTCATGAAAAACTCACATACCATGCGTACCCTTTTGACGATGCCATATTAGTCGTGCGGTTGTTAAAACGATCAAAAAGGAGGTCAGATTGTCGCATGATATGTCTTCTTATCTAGAAATTTTCGTCTTCTGACAATGAAACTGTTATCACCTTCTAGAAAGCACATAACAAAGCTCAGGAGAGACATTACCGTGATGGAATCGATGTCTCAAGTCTCTCCAACAACAAAACTTGGGCAACAATCAGGAAACGGAATGGGGAAAAAGACGGTGAATTTCTTTTATGTTAGACTTCAAATGCGAGAGCCTTTTGCCCTTTTGTTATCTGTGAGTTGTGAATCTTGAAGGAAGAATTCCCGACATTTTCGTGAACTCAGAAGTGTTAGCAATTGAGTCTGTCCTTTCCCATCTGCTGCTTTGTTAGGAAATGTTGCCTCGCATAAAAATTATGAACAGCAAAGATCCACTACTTGCGCGGCTTCAGTACCCTTTTCAATTACATGGCATCAACGTATAGTAAACCTCACCATCGATTATGCTGTAAATATCTTTCAGGGCATAAGCGTACGCAAGAGTTTAGCATCAATCCATGCCCCGTGATGGCTATCGGAGTGCCGTGTTGCATGGTCTTGCTCAGCCCTGTCATGAAACGGCCCTAGATGGTTCATGAAGCTGAAAAGATTTGCACTAGCTGAGGAAGTATGAAAGGGTTTCGGAGTATGACAGCGCATGATGTATGCAGTAGCAACTAACAGAACTCATTCTTCTTACCGTAGTTGTCGATCATTGATAGTAAACAGAATAGAAGAATGGCAGGAAAATAATTTCTCAAAAAGTATAATAATCTTAGCTGTGTAAATTCCAGAGCTTAGCCCATTCCAACTGTCGCTTCTTGAAAGAGTTCCACTTTCCAGTCCATCGCATAGGAGCTATTCTTTCCAGCCACTGGTATAAGACTTACTCTTTCCAGTCATTGGTAACATGGCCGACACCCATATCGGCGAGGATTGCGGTGTGGACGCCACCAGTTGTTGAAGTCATCACTCATACACAGCTGACTTCTCCGAAAAAACAACCAGCTCCCATTGATATCATGACGGTATGCTTATGTATACTCCTCACATACTCGCAAGGAAAAAAGAATGCGAGAAAGTCACCCACACTTCCATGTGCTACGTCACTAAGGTCACGAATTTCATTCAACTAAGGCCCGTCGCCACTCCTCGAGCAATCAATTAAACCATTGTGCTACTTAGGATAGATGAGCCAATATGAAGAGCAGCTGTGCTCATAGTGGAGAGGGGGAAAGCAAAGCAGGCATGACAAGCGCATATTTGGAACTAGCTTTGTTGGCTCTTGTTTTACAAAGTCGATTAACTTGCAAGAGCTTGTGGTCATGCTTTCTCAGTCTCCTCTGTGGCTCGATGCCTGGTTTTGATATTTAGCAGCGCTGTCAATTCTTACTAGCCGGTTTGTTATCCTACTATAAAACTTGCGGGAAACAGCGGACATTTTGTGAATTTAGAAATAGTTGTTGGCTTGTTTCACCGTCGCCCGAAGGAGGAGACAACTGATAGTAATATTTTAGAAATAGTTGTAGGCTTGTTTCACCGTCGCCCGAAGGAGGAGACAACTGATAGTAATATGTGCTTGAGCATTGGAGGAAGTTTCGCTTTCCCTTCCAGAGACACTGGGTCGTGATAAAACTGCCCCCGAGCGCGCGACTGCCAATGACAATCCGTTTTAGATGACCTGTCTTTGGGGACAGGATGTGCCTTTTAACGATGTATGGTTCACCACAGCGCAATAAACTTCAGGTACTAGATGTATGGGAACTGAAGAACATACGGGACAGATCACGTGCCGCTTTTCTTCGTGCCATTAAGCAACGTCGACTGAGTTATGAAAATTTGTAAGCACTTTTTTTGTTGATGTGACTATACGAGTATGAAGTATTGACACCACTGAAAATGTTTTTGAGACTATAACGAACTTCGAAAGTTTTGCTAATCATCGTTCTCTTGATTTGAAGAACCTTTGTTGTAATGAGGTATCATTCTGAATTTCATAGCGTTTCACATGGCATTGAATGGCCTCTTATTATACCCATACTGCCACTTATCGCATATGCAGCATTCGTGATTCTTCGAAGAAGAGCCTATAGGAAGAAACGAGATAGCGCTGGTACAGTTTTTACGTACTTCCACAGATAACAGTATTTAGCGAAAGAAAGAGTGATTCGTAGATTATAGGTAAAATCATGAGTATGAAAATAGTGGTGGTAAGTGATGAAAAGGAGAAATAACGGAGTAGAGCGAGTCATTAGCCGCGAACCTCCTTCTCCAATCGTCGCCTACGTGTCTCCGAATCATTTCTATCACATAGAGGCTAGGCTGACTGTCAAACCATCCTCGTTGCCCCAGCTTTTACCGACACAGCAGTAAAGAACGGCCCGTGATGCTATGGTTTATCCTACGGACTACACCTGACTCTACAAACCCGATGGTTCAATTCATAAGGGCATATTCCACGATAACCGAATAGGTGGAGTTACCTCCTCGAGGCAGTGGCTCCTTGGACAACCATTTGCGCTGCAACTTTTCGTGCAGCCACGATGAGCCATCATGGCGCTTCAACTGCTCAAATGCACTCTGACCTCACTCACTTGAGCTCCCTTACCGGTCAACTGAGCAAAAGTACGAGTCCATGTATGTTCGATGTCGCCGTTATAGCTCACGCCGTCGCTTAAAAAGCGCAACCTAGACACTTGTTCAAGCATTTACTCTCCCAAATAGGAAAGTCGACTTATTTGGTTACCTTGGAGTGTACCATTGAAGCACGCCATTTAACGCGAAATGCGCTATACCTTCTCCTTCAACTCCAATTTCTGAAGAGGAAGACATGTTTACTTCGCCTTATCCTGAGCTGGGAGCTGCTTATGATGAGCCAACAATCTGAAATTATTCTGATTCCCTAGGTATACTTTGGAATCAACTGTAACCCGTGGGCAACCTTCCTTCCTCACTTTGCTTAGAATTTCTTTAGTTGTTTGAGGTGTTTGAATTTTAGGTGTAGATATGAGCCAAGGATCATCGATCCCGTCCAGCATTGAATGGGCAAAAGCAGTAAGTTACAATTCTTAACTGCTTAATACTTAATAAATAGTGGTCCGCGTCCCTGCTACAGAGTCTGACAGCTTCGATTGGGGACCCATGTTGTGATGCAACCCATGATAGAAACTGTCTTCCAACTAGGTATGCCACACACGATTTCATTGCCGACCCGGTTAATCCCCTGCTTCGAACAACAAAAATGTACTCTTGTTTCACCATCTCAGCGAAACTCCTCCATTCTTGTAGCTCTATGTAAACACTAAAATGACATTAGAAGGGGCATCGCTCTTAAAAGGACCAGCCTTGTGCAGGTACAGTACATTTCACAGCGACAGATAGGGCGCGGCCTGAGCGGCGATAGTGTGGGTGTGTGGCGGGGTGAGAGAGTTTGGTATATTCTCACCCAGTTCCGTAGGCCACGCTCAATCGAGCTCCCCGAAAACGACTATTATACGTATGATAGCGAAGTAATACTTATCGTACCATATTTGTACCGCATCGATTGAATATACTTTTAAGCTGACGTGTCGGGTTCCGTGATGAAACCGTTCATGGGTCAGTATCAAAAATTGAAGTGGTAATACAACTCAAAACCCCTACCACTGCCTTCAAATGCACGTTTCAGGGTTCTTTTTTTATGGGTTGAAGCGCCAATTGATGAAATAAGGAGTGCTGAGGAGTTCGACAATATAGAAATATCTAAAAAGCCTCCAAAAAGAGCGTTAATACGGGTTGGCATCTGATCTTGTGCGAGATTGCAGCGTGAAGGATAGTCGATGAATATGTTGCTGCTGGCTGATGCTATGAGGAATAGTGCGACATCACCTGTTTCCCTACATCGGGCGGGCCAGGGCTCCATACTGGAGTTGTGCTGGCTTCTTTGGCTATGCACAAACTCACACATACTTCTCGGTGAAATATTGCCCACCTGGCTTCAGATCCTGTCGAAGTAAGCGGCTCCAATATTTCAATAATCCTAGGATATGCTCTTGAGATTCACGGTTAGATGCCTATATCAGACGCCGCCTCAACACCTTATACGCTCGTGTGAGTGCTGATAAGCTATAGAATTAGTATACGTCTGAGTAGTATGGAGTGCGTGTTCGAGTGCTTCCTGAGACTAGACTTTTGCCCATAACTCAGCATCCTCGTGAAAATTTTCGCATCACGGGCTGCGACGAAAATCAGCAACTAACAAGATTAAAACATTAAAAAAAGCAGATACATAGCTATGTTCCAGAAATCAGGAAACCTGGAAATACAGTGGTTTCCGAAAGAGAAGTTCACAAATCGAGGTCCCTTAGTATTAACCAAGGAACTGTGCGGCGATGTTGTGAGGCTTGCTTTTCCCGTATTTTTGAATGATTGATCTGCTCTTCTCCCGTTTCATATTCATATTCTGCAGAAATTCGCTGACTGTCCATCAGCGAGTCTAATCAAGGTGCAGTTTGATGACTCATTGAACGAGGTGAATGACATAGGTTCTTGTGTCGAGGTGGTGCCAGAGGTGAGTTGTTTCAAGTATCGTAATCAAACTATCAGCAGAAAGTTCCAATAGAAAAGCGGTTTTCTATCATCTGTCAGTTCCTCTTGAACAGCATTCCCCTTTCCATTCCATGTGGGAAGCATTTGGAAAATTAATATGTATTCGTTTTCGAAGGAAAGATTCATTCAGTTTCCTTTATCTCTCAAATCAATATTTCATAGCTGTCTCGTAATCGTAGACCATCACATGGGAAAGTTAGCTGTGCCAAACGATTACAATCGGGTATTATGCAACAATTCCTGTTGACTTTTCTTTCTTTCGAGAACAAATTTCCAGCGCAATTACGAGGCCTCTCTTCTCAGCGTTGTCCTCCATACTGGAATACCACTGAGTAAATCGGTTGAGTGTGTTTTCCGGTGTATTTGTGTGTGTGTCTGTTCAACCAAGAATTCATATGACACGCCTTAGCAACAATAGGCACCTGATTCTTGCAAATGAGATGGAAGGTGGTGCTAGAACACTGATTGTAGGAGAACGAAACAACTGCTAACAGCTGATAAGGACCGCTGGGAGATAAGTGTAACTAGATCCGCTATGCTTTTCGTGCTGTCGTTGTAGCATAATGGTGGGTGATCGGAAGTGATATCGAAATGTGCTGAAAAGGGTGCTTGGAGATTGAGAGACATGTTCCTCCAGAAACTTCGCTGGAAGCCTTGTATTATTCAATCATTCATTTTTTTTACCCATTTTTCTGAATTGAATTTTCTAGGGCACTAAACTTTCTAATGTCCAAACCAAAGCAAAGGGAAGAACGGGCAGCCATGAGTCTAAAAGCAAAGATGAGGTTAGTTAGACTTCATAAATACACCAGAGGATTTTTTAATGTACTGTCCATTCAGACGAAGCGAAGAACTGAAAGTCCGATCCAAGATGCACCACTGTTGCCTCAGTGTAAAACGCAGTCGGATGAGGAGAGGTCCAAAGCAGTGAGCTAGCATCTCCTATTTGAACCCAAGTCAGTGATATTCTGGGATGACGCTGGAACCTAGGCAGGCATGGGGAGGGTGTACGCGTGGACTGTTCAGCTACGAGACAGTGACTACGCTGTCTTGAGTACGACCACACAATGAGACCAACAGGATACTCGGCGTGCGCCGCACCGCAAATCCCATCGCGCAGTGACCTACTTGGAAGGTCCCGTCCCACACCTGTTGTTAAGTATGCCTATCTAGAGCAAGAAATGCAAGTGGGCGCCAGCCGCCAATTTACAACAGGACCAGCAAAGCACATGACGCTCGTAACGACGCAGTTCGCGGTGGTGATTTAATTGGGTTATCCTGACTTTTAACTCTTGATCTGGGGCGTTCATATACAGACTCCAATTGAAGTCATACAGTCAGTCAACACTCTTGTTAAAACCTTATGTACGTCGCTACAAACAGTAGCTTCTTCCGTGACATCTTTATCATCGACATTATCAACATTGACTGATTCTCATTCAAACTGTATTGCCACACTGCCCCACTGTGCAGGATGTTGACGAACAGTGCGACAGTCGAGTGAAAACAGGAAAGAAGAATGAGGAACGGGAAAAGGGCCTCTATAAAACCAGTTCACCAAGGCTGGCTATTGTTTACCGATGTGTCGTAGCACTACCGAATCGATTAGAGTCGCGCAGATCTGTGTTGCGTGAGAGTGATATGCAGCACTCGAGTATTGATACATGGAGCAGCAGGAAGGAGGGAGGACCACCGACAATACGCAGGGTATCACACTCTTACCACTTGCTTTGATCCCGTCATGTGTATCATTCACGATAATTTGGCCGTTCTTCTTTTTTCTAAACATCATAAGGTTTTGTTTTTCAGTGACAAATATATGGTTTCTCCAAAAATGACCACAAAGTCATGTAATCACGCTTAGTTTACAGTGAATGTTAAATTTAAGACATAAGTTTGACTACGAATCAGAATACTATTAAAGTTAATGCAATTATATACATACATGTTCACGTGGATCATTTACTGTACCAAATATCATATTAAATGAACATTTGATCTCAATCTCACTTGCATCTCATAATAGAGTAGTTACAATTTTAATATTCTATTGAATTCGAATGTTTCTAGAAAAATTAAAAAGATTTCATATTCTCGATTGACGTTTTTGTTAAACTCATGATTGTAACAATATTTGAACCCTTTGTGAAACTTAATAAATTCGAAAACTCTCGGACCATTCATGAATACAGCAACCAATGACCCATATACAATATTCATGAAGGAGTGCGGCGTCATATTAGGTCGTATCGAAACTCTTGTAGAATTTTTCCAAAAACATAAACTCCTGTTCACTTCGAGACAGATCTATGCGGTTCAGGAATGTGGTAGAACGTTCTCTGAGCCTTATAGCAGCGAGATCAGTCAACACTGCCGTATACATCCATCAGCTTCAGCAGCTTACCATCGCTGTTCGAGAAAAGCGTCGGAGAAGACCCTCCTTCATAACGACGCCCACTCCTACGACACAAGGAGTACCCAAGACAAACTACAGGAGCTTGGCTGGGATGTCATGCACTACTCGCCATACCCTCCAGACATTGCCCCTTCTGACTATCATCTTCTCATCTTCTGGAATTCTTACTGGCCAGGAGAAACTCGTTGATTATGACTTGCTTGCGAAGGCGACCGCTGACTTCTTCGACATTCACAACCCAGAGTTCTGGGAGAAGGGAACCAAGGATCTACCCATGTGGTGGCGAGTGTTGTCGATAACAATGGTGAATACGTTGTTGCCTACTTATTGTTTATTGCAAGAAATAATAATAAAAAGTGATGATCAAAAGAAGGGATCCTACAAGACTTTTGGTACAACCTGAATTTTTGTACGCTTTCGCAATAGCCGAACTGTAATTAGCCATGGAATGGAAGCAGTGCAAATGTAACAATGATTGGTAATGCACATTGCTCATCATAATCTGAAGATCTGATGCAAATGTAAAACTATACTGTTAGCTCCTTTGGGTATGAATGGGTGGGATAAGTAGGGCAAGGTTGACTTTACACTGGTCGACTAAAGGGAAAAGATTTCACGCCACTTCCCCTCGATTCTATGTATACCCATTGAAGAAGCCACACGCTGAAAACTGAGCACACCACGTGATCTTGACACCCGTCTTCCTGGGATCTTCTCCTTCTTCTCTCCAGTGTTTAGTATCGTGCTGTCGCGGGAACCGCTGGTTCTTGTCAGTTGTCGTCACTTTCTTCTCTCCGAGGCATCCTCCGTCGTAGCATGCACTTCTGTGAAGTCGGTCTTGATGACTCCCTTCACCTTTTGTTGGAGCGGCCTCCATTATGACCCTCCTTTTAGATCATTCCTCTCCACTCTGTGTAGCTTCCACCATTGTATCCTCTGCTTGAATCTTACCTTTGTTTTCTTTGAAAGCTCTATGACAGTGCCTGCTAGGATGGGTCTGTGTTGGGTAGCGCGTTCCTTTGACATTACCGATATCCATTACAGTCTTCAGCGTTGGCCTTCTTAATGTCTTGAGCGTCAGCCTTCTTGAGAGTATATGTATGGCCCACTTCCGCTTCAGCCTTCTTGAGAGTATGTATGGTTCACTTCCGTTAGTCTCCCTCCACTACTGTGGGTCACCGTTTGAGTCTCCCTGTTCGCGGTGCTGCAGACTGCTAGGTCATGGGCAACTGCCAGAACGAGTACTCTCTCCCTCACCGTTCATTGTTCGTTGCCTCCGTGCACCCTTTCCAGAACTCTTCTATCCCTCCTATCCCTGCCTATGTGACCATTCAGATCACCTGAGGTAATCCATCCCCGGAACTGAACTGATGGCTTCGTCGAGGCTGAGATAGAACTCGTCCTTCTCGTGTTCAGGGCAAGCGGCGTACTGTGCGTACACATTTATTATGGTCCACTATCTCTCTTCTGTTCTGCTGCTGTCTGCAGACCTTGGCGAACACATTGTAAGGGGGGATTGGTGAAAGATAAACAGGTGTGAGTAACAAGCGCATCCACTCACTCGCATTGGAATATTTGGCAGCATTTCGCAAAAACTATGAAGAAGTAGGATAAGAATTCTCCCCTATAATGGAGTTATCAATCACCAACACCACGCTTTCTAAAAGTACGTTCTCATATCGCTGTAACACCGGCGGGCTATGGCCCACCTTCAAAATTTGAAGGAATGCGAAAGTACGTTTGGGATGTGAGCCTGTTGGTGATTTTCAGTACAAATATTTTTCCTTATCCAGGAAATTACCAAAACTGAGTTGACCACCTGTCAGAGGCATGTACAATGTACAACATCTGACAACGACCTTCACTATTCCCCAACTATATGAATATAAAAACGCACAAAACCAACGCCATTTATTCATTCGCAAATATAGGAATGCATTCACCAAATATGAATGATTGGTCTTCCACCATGCACGAGATCATTTAATTACCCAAAATACAATATTACGAGTGCTCCACTATGTCAAATTGATCTCATGACAGGGAAGTTGGCCACATTTGATTTTAGGCAGGGGTTAACCTAAGGATAACCATAACAAAGTCACAGCCTGGACGTATTGTGGATGATGTACGATAAAGAGAGATCGAGAAAAACAGAATTGAAAATGGTGGTTTCACATTGTTACGAAATTGTTCAGAATGGCACACGAGAAATACACGCGCCAGTACAGTCGCTGATCATACAGGCGCGAATCAGACGCAACGTTGCCAAAGCTTCACGCTCTCCGGCTTCGCCAGGCATGTGACCGAGTTCGTGGGTAGCTGCCTGAAACATGTGTCTGTCTTAACCGGCGTCTGTCTCAACCGTTGTTTTCGGCCGCGTTTGAGTCAACTCTGTTTAACTCAGTCATCGCCCAGCGCGGATTGCTCCACCGCCAGAGCAAACCCAGGTGTCGAGGAAAATTGACCACTTTGTACAACCCCCTCAAAGGGGACCCAAATACGACCCGCCTTTCAACATCTACCTAACCTCTACATTATCGATAACTATTGCCGATTGCATAGTGTTAACAAGTATTAGGTTGAAGAATAAGTTCCCGTCGTTTTCTTGTTTTCTTTTTTCACATGGTTCCCTTCATCTTTCGACGAAAATCATTCATGTTTTCGATAAAGCATTTTCTGCTCTACAAAGCGCTACTTTTTGTTTTTCGATTCCTCCGATTGATCAAGTAAGCAGAAGGCAGACATTCGCACTCTCGAGACTTTATCTTCCTCATTTGCCATCGAGATCATAAAATTTATGCACATAGGTATTCGATAGAGCTTTCTCATCTATGCACAATGGTACTGCCTCCTGTTCGAATCGTTCAATTTTTGCTGTGTTTAAGACTCAGAAAAGCAACACTCAGCGGAAGTGTGCGCTTCCGGTATATTCTCTTCCTCGCCTACCATCGAGATTGAGAACAATGTTTACACATGCATTCGATAGAGCTTTTTTTGCTCTATAAGATGATGCCATAATCTTTTAAACACTTTTACAACACTGAGGCTTAAAAATGGGGTATTCAGTAAACGCCCACCCTCACTGTTTTCGCAAAAAAATCGAGATCTTACCAACACTTTTATCATACTAGAAACCCGTCAATTATAGCCGTAGATGGCTCGGGGATGTCTTTTTCGTTTATTTGATTTAATCTGACGTTAATCTGACGAAAAGGTTAGCTTCTTTGGACCTCGATGCGCCAAAAGTGCAGATTTTTCTCTACAAATTACTCCATTTGTATCTTAAAAATAACAAACAATTAAACGATCAAAAACGAATGAAACCGTTCCATGGGGCAGAAAAGCTCTATCGAGAATATATGCGCATACATTTTCTGACTTGATGGCAGACAAGGAAGGTGAAATGTTGGAAGTGCGAATTTTCGCCTTTGGATTACTTCATTTCTAGACCTCATGAACATTAGGCAATCGAAAGAATCGAGAAACAGATAGAGTTTTCGGTAGAGCAGAAAAAGCTTCATTGAAAACATATACAGGGGGTGCCAAAAAAAGTAATTTTTGTCCTCCACTTCCAACCCACATTAGTCAAACTTCGGCAAATTCCGACCAGGTATTTTCATCCCTAAAGAAAGAGCAGACCTCTTTTCACCCTCGAAGAGCAGGCTCTATCACTGTTCTCTATTACAGCCTTCTGCACGAGCAGGAGCAGTTGCTTGTTCCGAGTGAACAAGATGTGTCACCTCAGCTGGGCAAAGTCCGAAACTTCGTCGCCCTCGCTCACACCCTTGCCACGGTCCGTTCACTCTGGGTACCTGAGGGGATTCACACTGGTAGCGTTCTTGAGTATTCCGTTTTTTCCGAGTTCCCAACGCCCTTCGTTTCCAAGAGCCAGATTGTGCCATTACCACCGAAACCCCTCCGGGAGCAGGTTTGAGACGTGAAAAACGATACTTCGGATCATAACAGTCTTGTCCAAGCAGCAAGGTCTCTGTGAGCAAGGGCTCTGTGACTTCGATGATTCGAAGGGCCCATCCTTAGGAAGCTTCCCACAAAAAACCTTTCACGGAACCTGGCTCCACCGTTTTAAGAGGACCTTGATACCATGGGTGCTCTCAAGCCCGACTGCGCCGCTTGAAGGTTCCATATTTTTATGAAAGTGAAAGTAGTGAGTCTTAGCTTGTTCCTGCTTTTAGAGGAACATTTCGGGATTTTTTTTGCCTCAATACTTTAGTCTCTTTCGCTTCCCTAAGTTTTGTATAATAGACGGATGTGGGCCGTGAGCGTAATTTTTTTTTTTTGCCCACCCCCTGTATAAACTTCGTTGAAAGATGAAGAGAACGTTGCGAAACACAGAGAATAAGAAACGGTGGGAACTTAATCCTCAACCGTATACTTTAAAACTGTAACTTTTATGATGATCATTCATATTCCATTATATCTTCCAAAGTAACCTGGTCAGCTGGCGCTACACCTATACCGGGACCATTGCCGACCTCTGCAGTAACGACCCCCATTCCAACCGTCAAATACTGCTCCCTGTGGAGGAATCCTCTCAACTCCCAATGTAACTCGTCCACCGCGCACAACTGTTCTTCACTGCTCCTGTTGTAGATTACGTCAATTTACGAAAGATCCAGTGACCAGCTGGACGGTCCTGATGTACAATGAATTAGGCTCATTTCGTAAGACATTAAATCATCAGTGTCAACTGCTTAAATAATGCATAAATGAAAAGTAAAGTGTCGTTTGAACAAACCGCAGCAATTGTGTACCAGCAGTCCTTTTTACAACATACACAAGGCATTCGTGTGTGTTCTTCAACAGTACATGCTGACGGAGGATTTGATGAGGGGGTGGAGTGAACTGAAAAAATGGCCTAATATCTCAAATTTTTCATTCATCATGCTCAAAATCTCTTTATACTGTAATTCTCTGTGGGCATGTTGGCGAGGCATTCGCGTCGAGCAAGCTCAGAATAACGTCGAGAAGCGTCCGCGTCGGTACGGCTCCAGTCCCCTGTGGTGGATTTTGATACTAATGCCCCATATTACATAGAGTAACGGTAAGACCTTACTCTGAAATTTCTGGTTCGTCCTGTCATTTCCCTAGTGAATGGACTTCTGGATAGTGCTAGGCCTTGTGATAGGTGATATAGTTCAGTTGATTAGCTAAGAAACTAATAAAAGAAGAAAGCATTTGATCGATACTATCAGAAAAAGTCGCACTCGGATTCTCATAGTTGTTAAGGAGAAAAATAAAAAGAGAAGTGATGAGCTATCAACAAAATGAAGATGGTACACTGGGTTTGAAGTCGAGAAATGAAAGTACTTTCAACGATCTCGACATTATCATAGACAAAGTGAAATCGACGAAACCAGTAGTTGTAGAAGACAGCAAAAAAGTGAAAGGATCTGCAGACCAAAGTGGATAGAGTTCGGCCGGTTTTCCATCTTACTTCATTACGCAAACAGCGACAGTGTACTCTTGAGGCTTTTTTTGTGTCGTAAAAGGAAACTTTTCACTCAACGAATTTAAAATTAGCTTTGTGGAGTCATTAGTTCACGACAGCCTCAATGAAATTACTTCTCCGAAGATAAGCTACAACGTAGTTAAAGCAAATAAGGGAAGGACCCGAGGTCAAAGTGGCCATTCGGAATTGGATACATATGGTTCGACGGATTTTCAGACGCTGATCACCTGCATTCCGAATTTGCAGAATGATTCTTTGAGCGGAGTTATGGAGTTTTTTTCGAAAAAAAAATGCTAGTATACGGTAGGTTTGGAAGCCCGTAGCACGCAAGCCAGACGTTCTCGCGCAAAACCAGTGCGATTTTCGTGTTTAGGGGACCAAACTGCCCTATGATGCATGGTTTTAGCTAATTCGGGGTCTGTCGGGTAGACCAAGGATTTTTCCGCAATTTGGTCAAATTATCGATTTAGCTAAGAACATGGCCTAGTTGAGTCCCCTGTTCCAAAAATCTCTTTGATCTTGCGCGATCTTGCGCGAGAAGGTCTGGCTCGCGTGCTATGGGCTTCCAAACCTACACACCATATAAAAGTAATGCTTTTTTAAAGAAAAAAACTTCACAACTCCGCTCTGGGGATCGTTCTGCAAGTTCGGAACGCAGGTTCGAGATCAGTGTCGGAAAATACGTCGACCATACATATGTATCCCATTGCAAATGGCTACTTCGACCCCGGGTTCTCCCATTATAAAAAAAACCATAAAATAAAAAAGGTTAAGGGTACCGGTTGTTAGAAGGATCTCAGCAAAGCGACGGGACGTGCGTATCTACAAGGTGTTCAAAACTGAGGGCGCCAGAATACAGTAATCATTAAGATATATATATTGATTTTTTTCAACTTAATTTGATATATGATAGTTGCGCGGGTAGATGCGCTAAAAAGAGATGTTGTTACCAGAGTGTATCCGTCAGTATGCTCAAGCTCCAAGACTGTACAAAGAACTGAAGTCAAATTGGCCTTACACAGATCTTAATATCACTCACCTACAGCTGCGATAAGAACACAAAGGAAGGCGAGTTGGGAGCTGGATTGCATTTCGTAAAATGTACCTGAAATGAGAAACAGACAGCTATTTAAGCATACAAATATATGCGTATTTCTCACGAAGCACGTAAACGAAAAAACGCCTACATGCAATGACTGAAACGCACAATTTGAATAGCGGCAGACCGTTGGAAGACTAGCAATTCGACGTGGGAGGCCTGAGAAAAGCCTTTCAGGAGGCGTCGATCCAGCCTTCGCGTCTGGGAATTAGAAGCAGATTGTAGGATAAGAAAATAGTCTGAACCTTCTATGTATAAGCAAATTGGGGTGGCAGAAGTGGTTCACATATTGCGGAGCTCCTTCTATTCCTACCGCTTAGGTAACTCGCAGGCTTACAATCTCTATTTTATGCATCGAGTCCTCCTTTCTTATCCTATTTTGACTATAATGAGATGCATTGGTCTAACATGTAAAAACCTCCCCTCCTCAATTATCCACATAGCGACTAGCTCCCATCAGAAAGAACTGGGGAATAAAAGCCTAAATTCATGCAGGCATCAAACAACACTGTTGTATCTGAACGTCGAAGATAGATGAAAAGCCTTATATTACGAGGCCGCTGTCTAAAATACTGCCCTTAAGAAGTCAGAAACAGGCTTACACTTTCCGAAGACCCACCCATCTTCCCTTCAAAAGAACACGGCCTGCTTACTGCGTGATGTTTGAGTTCGAACGAGTGTTGCGGAAGTTTTTCGCACACTTTTATGACCGCAGCTCACGACATGAACCTAGTTGGTGAACTTTCAGAGTATGAATTTTTGAATGTTGAGAGCTACTGTCGGGCAGCCACAAAGTGATTTTGATTTGAAGAAAATTGCTTGAGTTTTCGATTCTAGACACAATCCTCGCTCAAGGTCTTGACCCTGATTGCATCGCATACGTTGCGCTCTATCATTCAGGACTATTTCAGAATATGTGTACATCACGGCTGGCCTACAGTGGCGTTCATTCCAGCTACAATGTTTTGTCCCTTGAACCCATATGCTCTCCTTGTGTTTCGACGTGTCCCTTGTGTCCGGATACTAATTATGGCTAGTGGCTTAAGAAAAGCCCCAAAATTATCAAGCCTGCACGCATACCCTCTCGCGACCTTGACTTCATTCCATTAACTCACGAAAAATGCTCTAAAAAAGTTCCGAGGACAAACAGTCAATTTCTCATTCATGAGAGGTGAAATGCTCTCGAGAAGTTCCGGGAACAGAGCTCAAGTTTAAAAAAATCAAGATGTTATAAAATAATTCATTATTTAATAATTGGTTTTTAGCTAGATCTCAAAAAATATTGATACAGGGTGGGGCAAAATTACGAAAACTAAATTGATGCTACCCCAAAGCCTTATTTCAGCTCGAACAAAAGCATAATCATTATCGATTTCCTCTCCAGAAAAACTGAACTGAACAGAAACTGTACTACTTTTTTTTGAAACCATCTCCATTTACTTCGATACAGGCTCGAAGACGCTCCGAAAACGCGTTGACCGTGGCGAGGAGATAGCCTTCGTCCAACTCATCCAATACTTTCTCCAGCGCTGCCTTTGAGTAATTAAAACCGGGATGGGGTTTTGAGCATGCCTCATGCTCGAGGACACTCCATACCGAGAAATCGAGTGGGTTGAGGTCCGGTGAACTGGGAGACCATTCATCAAAGGCAATGAAATCTAGGAAAATTTCCTGCAGCGTTGGTTTCTGTTCCTTTTGCTGTTGGCAGAAAGAAACTGCCCTTCTCCTTGCTTGTAAGCCTTCAGTTTCCAAGTGATCTTTCACAATCCTGCCCATCTGTCACGTGGAAATCGACATTTCTTCTGCCATCTTCCGAAGCGACCGCTCTGGTTTCAAACGCAGACGATCACGCACTCTCTTGATGTTCGCCCTGATCGTGACAGAAATCGGTCTTTCACGTCCTGGTCGGTCGGAAAGGTTTCCTAGTTCTGTAAACCTTGCGATTGTTTTCGATACAAGACTTCTCGATACCTTCAGACGACGGGAGATGTCAATCGCTCGGAGTCCTTGATGGTGCAGGTAGATGATGGAATTCCGGTGAGGGGATGGCCTCGTCATCTGGAACCGAAGATGAAATTTTTAGTGCTGGTTAGTAGAGAGGGTTGCACTGAATCGATTAAGAACAAGCAAGAGCTTCCCGAATGGGAAAAGCGCCTCAGGGGTCAAAGTTCCCGCGCCCGCGCCTTGTTTCCGTAATTTTGCCCCACCCTGTATATTCCAGGACGTAATCGGCAGGTGTTCATTGGCAAGGTGATATTACGATTGGACCCGAAACTAAAGTGAACCTAAGTTGTGGATGCAAAGATTGTAGACCTCAAGACATAGTTTCAGAAACTTTCGAAACCTTTTTCCGTAAAAAAGATAAAAAGAAGGGACGCGAAACATGCCTGCCGGATAGAGATAAGGATGGTTAATGCGGACCGTGGAGCCATACTCCGTGACGTACAATTTTGGAAGGCTCATTTTCTCTAAATAGGATTATGGGCGGATCATTATCGCGAAACAAATGGACGTAATCGCACTTTGCTCTTTTCTAGATAATAGCGTGGGCTTATTTTCGGAATTATTGTTAGTAGGGGGTTTTTGAGCGCTTGCTGAGGTATCCGCAACAAAAAGCGAGGCTTGGCATTTCTTAAGCATCCCACCAGCATCAAAATAGATTGTATTAAGGAGAGCGGGGACAAGTTGTAAAAACAATAAGTGCCATATAAACAGAAGGATTAGCGTTTACTTTTTTCATCGCGCGAACTTACTACGGCCATCAGCGACAGATCCAGTCAAAAACAGGTGGTGATGGGAGAGCGGAAAAGTGTGTGACGGCAACTTCCACCGCAGCAGTGAATAAGCGGTGTTGGACATAGGCTGCGGACACAGCACACCTAGTTGGCTCCGCAGTGCCCTGGCTCAGCCAAAGTTGCTGAGGGGCACAAATGCTTTCCGGCTGGTCGTTAAACCCTAAAGAACAGAGTCAATTCCCTTCTGAATACATACTGCTTTATAAAATGCACGCAGCGGAGTGACTCATCGCTTTTGTGGACCATATTTCTAAAGGAGGCCACCAAGCCACAACTGAAGAAAGCTACTTAAGTGAAGACTTCTCTTGTCTTCTTTCGTTGGAATTCTGAGATTCTCCTTCAACCGGCCTGTCAACCTGGGCCTGACGCTGGTAACATCACCACTGTTGCAATTTCTTGCAAGGAATGTTTTTTCCTTAGCGGGAATCGAACCCAGTGGTCTTTAAGGTGCAGAAGTTAGCCGACACTCTTAACCACTCGGCTATTCCTGCCTTAGGGTGAAGCCATAGTATCTACAATGGTCAAACCATTATGAATGCGGCTGGTCTTTGCTTCGCTGTAGCTCTTCTCTCCCTACTCACAATCAGCCCCTTTCATAGCCCTCATATCTGAACCTCAGCCAAAGCTTCAACAGTGACAAAATCGAAGGCATCAAAGTGTTTCAGGACGTTTTGCTTTAGTTTTTTTCCACTGATGGTCACCTATCTAGTCTACTTTTTCCTATACCTCCACAAAGTTTGGTAATGTGGTCTTCTAGGTAAGCGAATTTTCGTATTTGTGATATGGACCCAACCAGATAAATTTATTTACGCAGTGCAAATGCCTTTTCAATGAATTAAAATGGAATGAAGGGCAAAAACTCGTGTGACAAGTGATTCCTTTTGCAGGGAGAAAGAATACGATCTCCCGCCCACCTACTCGTCCTATATTTGATCCTCGTAATAGGAGCTCAGTGCAGACTCTATTACGAAAGTACCACCCATGACTCACTGCAATATTACAACTGCGTCACAGTGCGTGCAAGATAACATAGTTATGAATGCAATTTGCACATAAATGGCCATCGAAGGGGGGCGTCGTGGGAGGACGTAACACCTTGCGCTGATGAATTTGTGATGGTGCATCCCTTACCAATTATTCCGGACGTCTGCTATCCCACGCAAAGTCACGCCTTATGACGTTGAATCTATATTTGGCAGAAATAAATTTGAGTGAATTGATATGAAGGGCTAACGATGAATTGGGCTTGTTAGGAATGCGTCACGTATTCCACTACCATTCATAATCGTTGTATTCTTTGATTCCATTTTGCTATACACTAGTAGTGAAGGTGAGCCTGTGCACACAAGAAAAAGCCTTTTCATTTACAGATGTGAGTCTTGCGTCAGTTCTTGCGATCTCGCGAGGGTAGATAGATGGCTAGGCGATCTGTGCGGTTACTGATCCGGGACGATTAATTAAAAGATAGATCCCTTTCTTAGCAGTTTGTTGTGTTTGTTCAGCGGCGTTTCATGTTTTCGGAATTGAAGAAAGACAAAAAATAGGTTCTAAGAATCGCCGATGGCTTCACAGGCATCGGTGGTCTCTGAAACGATACACTCATTGCACTCTCAAATGGAAATAAAGCATTAGATAGGTCCACGTGCACAGAGCAATTCAGGTATATGAAAGTTTGAGCAGTCAGCGTTGATCAGTGCTTTCTCTGTGATGCGCCACGCATTCTGCATCTGCTTGGAATCGTAGTGCCATCCGCGAGCTGTATAATGGGGGGGGGGGGTTTAGCAGGGCCGGCCGCTCAGCGGTATCAAAGTGGGGTTGGAACTATATGCAATACTTTCATTTCTCCTAGATGGGGCTGACATAAACCCACGAATCTCGCAGGAATGAAGGATATGGTTGAAGGGCTTTCCTTGCTGGGCCTCGTTTGTAAGCTTCTGAATATTACCTCTGGACGCTGCACGCAATGTGATGAGACGTTTCCCATAGTCTTATAAGGGGCAAATGATTTCATATGTAAGTGCTTCAGTTGGAGGCTTCGTTGGATACCTAAACTATTTCTCACAATTCACGCATAAGCTACTCAAAAGTGAAAAGTACTGAGAGAACCGTATTTAGTAGACAAAAATCTCATTTGAGCACTTCTTAGAGGGGTATTGAAGTGCAGCTTATTCACAAAAACGTATGAGAAGAGTGTTACAACTTAATCTGCACCTTCACGCTCGAAATGATCTCAGAAAGAAAGTGTAAGGATGTAAAATTAGAACCTGGCCGGCGGGATTTGTTCAACCGTCCTCCAAAAGGGGACAAACGAAAATGCACAAAAAGGATAAATTGCAGAATTGCATATTCTACATTGCAATATAGATAAAATACACGGAATCTTATAATCATGGCTCAATTTCCGTGACCAATATTGGAAGCAGCTTAAGTATCGCATGGATCAGGCGAAATGGTTGATAGGAAACTGAAACGTTGTCACTTTTTATTCTTCTCTACACACCATTGTTTATTGTGAGACCGACAGTATGAAATCATTCGAAAGAGCTTCTTCTACTTTACAGAAATATGCTGACAATTTCTTACACACTTGTATTTTTTTTCTAAGTACAAGCCTCTGAAATATATGCTTCTGGCGGCACAGTTTAGCGCTGTTGACACGTGGCATCCAAGCGGTCGTAAAAAATCTACAAAACCACGCACCAGAGCCCGCGCTCTGTAAGAAAAACAGTGTTGATGCGAGGACGACTCATGGTCAAAATGTTGTGGGCGAAGCAAGACTTCCCCCAAAAATTCTTGAAATATACTTGGTGGAATGGGGAGGTCTAGAACACTGATAAGTGTTTCAGAAAATTGCGGCTGTCGGAATACGATAATCTTCATCGTCCTTCAACGAAACTGAGGTGAGCCAGCTGAGAAGCTCCATGGACAAGATCGCAACATCGAGCAAGCTCACTTCGCGAAGATCCTCAAGGCTGCTTCCACAGGCCTGATCTGAGTAGGGCCCACCGTTCTGCTCGAGCCTTGCGCTAACAGCGCTCGCTTACTTTCCAAGTAAAGAAGGTATCTTCAGCCCAGGAGGAGGGAATTTTCGAGAAATGGCATCACACTGCAATCAAGAGGTAAGAGGAGGTTATGGGTAATTACAACGACTAAATAGTTGGGCACTATAAACCCAGAGCTACCCCAGTATCTCTTCAACCGATGTGGTCGAGGAGATGATTTTTGGAAAACTTTCGATTCGGCTGCATACTTCTACCCAGGGGTATTTCGACCCATAGAACACGAATATGACATTGTTTGACGAGAAACTGCTTGGCGCCTGCGCCATTGGCGCCGTCGCCGAGATGGGGTGGGTCACCAAAGTCCCTCAAAATTTGTCCCAAGGGGTATTTCGACCCGTAAATACGAGTATGACATTCGTTTGGTGAAAAACTGCTTGGAGCCTGCGACAAACTGCTAAGCGCCGAGTGTGGTGATCCACGCCATCTTGACACCGGCACCTATGGCGCAGGCATCAAGCAGTTTCTCGCCAAACAAGTGTTATAATCGTGTTTTGCTGGTTGGAATACCACTAGTTAAAAGTTTGCAGCTACATCGAAAGGTTTTCCAAGAATCACTTCTTCGACCACATCGGTTAGAGAGGTAGTGGGGTAGCTCTGGGTTGATAGTGCCAATCGTTGATTTAGTAGCTAACATGATTGTTCCAAAGTACTAAATTTCTCCATTAAAGCGAGAAGAGCGAGAGCTTAGTGCTTGACCTAGTGGAAAAACGGAAGAAAGTTTCTGGTAAGTGTTCCAGCACTATCTGCGCTCTACAAAAACTTCTTTCCTATGGGAAATTCGTGAGGTCAACAGAAAAAGCATCAGAATACATTAAGTTCGAATCCCATGCGAAAGGCCTTTCAGCACTTTGTTTTAAACCTTTCTGAACCTTTACATTTTTCCTGAAAATGAAGATAAGGGGAATCTGGAGTCCAAAAAACTACACTTAGCCAAGATCGTGAAGCATGAGGAGACGTGTAAATTCTGGAAACGGGTGTGCTGAACAACTACATGAGCTCATTCTATCCAGGACGTGGATCACAGTATCAAGAAGCCCACGAAAGCTTCCGATGTAAGTGCTAACTAATAAAGGCCGTTCATCCCATCTCGATCTGGTAACCACGATTTCTGTCGATTCAAACAGCGTGAGGTGCGAGGGCAACGCAGGGTTGGGAGGTGGGTTTCCTGAGGGAGAGCTGCAGTTGATTTGATTCACTATGGGAATTCACAGGGGTAGATATCATGAGCAATAAGAAGAGAATGCAAAGCGACGTAGACTGATGGATAATGTCGGTCTGAGCGCTTCGAGTATGTACACCATAGCGCCTACCTAGCAGTCGAGCTGCAAAGAGTGTTGAACTTCTGCATATGCGGTCGTGTTATTCCTCCACAGAAGGGATTGCTGTGCTGAACCACTTATGGTGCGTATAGTCTTCGGATAGATTCAGTCATTTATTACACTAGGATGGTATTTCAAAAGTGTTATAGACCTTGTATCTTGATAACGTTCTCTACTACTGAGCAAGAAAAAAGATTTCATGTATCAAACGGGCCCGGATCACGCGATCATAAAGTCTAATTGTCCGAGCAACCTAAAAGTTTTTGAAAAAGCGAGTACCACAGGTTCCTGTCTTTGTTCGAAGAGAAAATCACAAAGATGAAATTCACAAAAAACGAGGATGAGATTGGAAAAAAAGGCAGATGTAAAAAAAGTCAACACAGTGCAGCAAAACATCAGAAGCGGTCAAAAACGATAGCGGTATGTGGCTCACCGTGTAGAACGATGTGTTCAATGTCGTAGCCGATGTGAGATGTACTCATGGAGGGCTTCTCTGGCTATATTAGCTTCGTTTTTTGCTTCATGACGAACATCCGTGGATACATGCTTTTAGATAGTCCACTCTCTACATTCCCTAGCAGGAAGGCAAAAACTCTGTGATTCATTCAGAGAAGCTCGGATTGATTATATTCATCTGAACGGGCCTTTATGCTACCATTCAGAATAGCGAAAAAGTCTAGGCATATGCAATGTTTCGAAAAAGCTAAGCCTATTTCTCATGAAGTGCCTAGACAAGCGAGAAAAAGTGTTAAGAAAAAATGCTCTTACATTTACATAATCACGGTATATATTTTGCACGGAACCTCCCTCCACCTTTTTGAGGAAAGTCCTAACATCAGCTGCCCCTCATAAGTCATTTAAGAAGGAAAAATTTTCAATCACTACGATTCTGAAAGTGGGGTGATAGATGTATGCAACGACTCTGAAAAAGGGCTCGATAGCGTTAAGGGCTTTATTCTTTACGATGAATCATTCGGAAAACCATTTGTAAACTCTTAACCTTTTATCGCCTTTTCCATGATATTTCGTTGTACACATATCTGGATTATTCAGAAAGCAGTGAAGCAATGCATTGCTGGAGCCATATTGTTGACGACTAATTTTTGGTATGGTAACCGACATGAACAGGAATTCCAAGCCACAACGCACAGCATGCTGTTGACCAGAAAAAAATAACTCGCATTTCAAGGTTGAGCACCCTTCTGAACGAGAGCGTATGGGCTATGGCGTTCTATGAGAGCGCAAAGGCGTCCGTCACAGGTGCTGATGAGGAAAAATGAAGGTTTAGGTGTTTTGCCGGAAAAACACTAATGGAGAAACCTGAGGTTCCGTCAGAATTATTGTTATTGTTATGCATATCAACATACCCTTGTGATAACTTTCACGAAGCCGAAAAAACGGGGCAATTAGTAGAAATTTTTCTTCCAAAAAAAATTAATATGCAAGTTTGCTTATGCTTGTCATGCACTCTACGGAAGAAGCGTATCTGCTCTCAGAAATTGTGATTCGTAATGGTTAGGATAGTGGCTGAGTTTTCGGGTCATAAGGAGGGAGGTCAGTTGATTAAGGTGAGCCGAACCATCAAGTATGTATGTAGTTATAGCGCTGTATTTCAGCTGGAAAGACCATCTATTATGTTGCTCGCAAGCCGTGACCCTTTAAAGCACTCTGTCATTTATTTTATTTTTATTTTGTCATTCAGTCATTTTACTAATTAGGTTTCCACGCTTGAACGCGATAAATTCTGACAGAATTTTAAAATCGACGCGAAGAAGCAGACCACTGAAAAAGTGGTTGAAAGAGATCGTGAGTGGCTGAGATACATCGTTAACTGAATTTCTTATTTTCCAGTAATAAATGGATCTGGAAATTACGTCGTTTCGTCTAGTGGCTCCCTATCACATGGGCCTAAGTCTTTGAATCGCAATCAAACTAAGAGCACAGAACTTATCAATAGAGCAGAAAATATTTTTGAGGGATCAATGAAGTATGTAGTAGCAACTAATAGATTTAGAAAGGAAATTTTTCGTTGAAACATTCAGAGTAATTTCGAAAAAGGTAATTGTGGCTAAAGCATAACACTTTGGATCAACGAAATAGTGAGCTAACAAGACCCACGCTTGTTTTGTTTGTTTGTTTGAGGCTAGTTATGAGCACAAGACAAATGTTTGGTTTTTCCACAACGGGGTAAGGCATTTGATCAATTGCCAATTTGGTCAAATTTTGCCGGCTTACCACTTTGTCAGTCTCAAATTCGACCTGAATTGAAACGAATAAAAAGTGCAATAACCTGTTTGTGAAAAAGATTAATTCCTTCCCAGTGGTATATGACACAGTGCACATGTCATAAGAAAAATTTGAACTCGAAAAAACGACCTTAACCACGGAATGAACCAGTTGATCGAAAACCGCAGCGAATTAATACAGCAAAAGCTCGATGGGTGCATTGGATGGGGGGGGGGGGAGACTGAGGCTAGCGGTAGCAGGTTAGAGCTCCAGCTCTAGGGAGGCTGTGACGATTTCTTTACAAGACCTTCCGCACTGCGTTGAAGATGGCTTCTTGCCAACGCGGAATTCACACCCTAGGTTGACCGGATACCTCGTCGGATGTGCATAACTCCCAAGAAAATTTGGATACCCATCAATGTCAGTTTCAGCAGTCTTGAATCTTTTAGGTTCTTACTTATTTGTGCCCACTTTTGTTGCATTTTCCGCTTGATTTTCATCTTGTTTTGACATATCAGATTAATGTATGAAAATTAATTCCACCAAAAGTTGGGTTTGAGCTGAGTTGAACAGTGACAAGCAGTTTTTAGCATTTTATTATCCACTATGCAGTTTATCAGTTGGTCTTTAGAAGGATGGAAAAGCATGATAGATTCAACCTCGAGGCTCGTCACCGATATCCACGGAATGGCACAGTTCAGCAATGCCCCTTCCATTACTCACGTAAAAATGCAACGGAGATTCCAAAAAAATGAAAAAGGAAGGATTGGAAGCTGAGTCTCGGAGGTTCTACGGGCTGACTCTTATCGAACAATATTCGAACAATATTCCGTAGAAATATGTGTGAATATCAGCCATCAACTTGCACTATAGCTCCTTGAAATCAGGTGCGTTGAGTAGCTGGAGGGTAATGAGCTTAACTTGCTTCTCTAATGATTGTGTCGAGACAAAATAACCGATCTACCAAACAGTACGCTGCTATTCCTCTCGCACAGTACTACCACGTTCTACGAATGACGGCGGTAGCTATAACCTTATGGATTTATTTCCATTCTTCTGACAGCAGCCAGCAACCGCTGCGAGATATGCGTCTGGGAGGGGGGGGGCACGAGTGGAATGTTAAAATCGAGGTACATTATTCACGCCTCGTTCACAAATGCTCTATTAAAACGTCAGTCACGTGAAACCATGTTATTCAAATGAATGCCACCCCCTTCAAGGTATAATGCTTGACCGATTCATGGGCGTGAAATTTTATGTCCTTATCATTTGAGAATTGAGTGTATGCAGTGTAATGCAGTGTAAATGAGTAAATGAAATAGTCTTCGGTCTAGCAAGTTCGAAGAAGTTCCACAAAGAAAATAATGCCTTCTCTGAAATAGGATGTCATTAACCGTCTCTGAGATTCTATTGTACTTCTTTTACTGTTGTACTTGGATTATTTCAGGCTGGAAAATCCTCTTTGACAAAGTAGCTGTGCCCTTCTTTCACAGTTCGATGGAGACAATGCGTCACATTCATCGCTAAAATAAATGACAATGGACTCAGTGGGATGACGCAAGGAAGCTCGACGAAAAACATGGACAGTGGTAGCCTTATGAACCAGTGTGTGAGATGATTCATGGAAAATGCCTGTACATTAGTTGCAAGTGAGCATATGCTTGTCACGTGGTCTGTGTGACCGCTTCACATCACAGAATCATGTGACTCCGATAGATGCGACAGCGGTGCTGGCAGAGGCGTCCATCAGAGATGTCAGAGGGGGGAGAAAGGATGAAAGCCTCAATTCTTAGGTTTCTGAGCGTTTCATCTGTTTTTTCGCCAACACATGCCAACTCCATTGCCAACATGCCAGGCTCAGCAGCAGATTTCCCGGCAAAAAAGTGGAAAACTTTTTCGGAGGGGTGGCAAAATGATCTTGGTGAAGAGTGATGGATTGAAGGGAGACGATTCCTCAAGCCGTGCCAACCATATACAAAGCATGGTGATATCATTTGAGTGACCACGTCGACAACAATTTTCCTAATGAGCAGTGAATGTACCTTCTCTCACCCGACACGAATAACCAAATAAGCGAACATTCAGAAAGTCGTCACAAACGACTGTAGGCCTGAAAAGGAGAAAAGCGTGTGGTTTACAACTGCTGGACGGTGAAATGGAGGTCCGACCCATAATTAGCTGTCATCGTTGGTTAATTAGCTGACAAAGTCATAAGATGGAGCAGGCGCAGCCACAAGAGCGATGACGGATGGGCGTCGGGACAGCACAACTAGCTAAGTCAGCAAGCTGGTGGTAGTCGTGCACGGGTGTGTACCCTTGTCTCAGGATGCCGCACTGCGGCATGTCGCAAGCGAAGCAATGCGGACGAGCTTAAGGCGCCATGTCGTTGGATTCCGAAGCGACAAGAAGTCAACTGCGTATCGCACCCCTAGCGTTACGTTGAAATCGTTTTGAGACCCAACTACCGCGACGCGTATAGCTCGCACACACTGTGTCGCATGCCGCTCGTCGTCGTGCGGCATCCTGATGTAAGGATACACACCCGTCGAGCTTCATAGCTCGGCACAGTTCACTAGGAAAATGTCGACGCATTCGCTCGGCGCGGTGCCCTAGATGAACAATCCTGATGCACACTTGAGTGATCATGTATCACTGGCACGAAATATAACCTCTAATAAGCATAGAAGAAATAACAAATGTTCATCAATATTCCAAGGCGCCAAAAAATTGGAATGTTATCTCATTTCTTTCGAAGAAGATGAATTGCTGCGCAACACTGCATGATATTTCGATGTGGCCACTAGCTCGGAGCGAAATGATAGACATTTGAGAATATTCATAGAAAAGATGACTGGAAAAAGGTGTGGAGCCTGAACTATCTTAGCCAGCTCTTTTTTGAGCATAGCGTGCACGTCATTTCCATTCTCAGTAGTAAAGACACTCGAATGACTCTGTCGAAAAAGATACCACACTGGCTCTAGGTCTCCAGCTAGTGAACAAATCGGTGTTCCGGATCTCTCAAATATCGTTTTGGTACCTGTCAATCGAGTAGGAAGGAATGGAAAACTCGAATGACCAGGTTAGAAATTTATCGCTGGCCGACTCACAATTAGTGGGGTTGCGACATGTGGAGATGGGGAGAAGTGTGATGTGGGTAGGGCATGGGACAAGAAGTAAAGATCACACATAAACCGAGTTAAGCTCCTCTCATGGTGGGCGGGGCGAACACTGGAATGTTTCGTTTTTAGACCGAAAATTGTTAATTGGGTTCGAATATGCCCCAAACGTGGGGAAAGGTGGATTAAGATCAGAAATGAGTTTCTGAAAGTCACGCAAGAATCTTGGGAATAGGAGGCGAACGATTTGTAGTGGCGAGCGAAGCTTGGACGTCACATAAAAAACGACCTGTGGAGATAGGTACAAGTGTGGTATGGGTAGGATGGTGCAAGGAGTAAAGAGCACACATGGACCCAGTTAGGCCGCGGTCATACTTTACGTGTCTGCGGCCACGCCCTGCCGCAGACACGTAAAGTATGACCGCGGCCCTAGGTTTTGCGCACTGTGGGCGGAGCGTGCACTGAAACGTTCAGTCCTTGCATCAAAAACTGTTTGCTCACTTCGAAAATAGTTGATACCTGGGGAAAAGATGAGCAAAGGTCAGTCATGATATCCGAAGGAGGCCAAGGCACGGCGGGTGGAGCGCTCCTAGAGTGGAAGTCCGTACAGGAAAAAGTCTAACTTGGTTTGAGCGCAGCTCTGAGTTAACATACTTATAATGACAGGACCCGCCCACAGTAGGAGTGGCGTGATGTGGTAACGAGTACTGATTGAATTCAAAAAAAGCTATTGCGATTGAACAACTGACGCTCATGATGAGGTTAATTGATGAGGGAGCACGGAAAAATCATTGGTCTATTCAGAGCACATTGTTGTGAGCTCCCCCTAACCTAATGTAGGACGTGATGCATTCGAGAATAGATAAAAGGGAAAAAGTTCGACTGACAAGTCATGAAGCGGTGATGCAATTGTAGCTGATGACGTGATGGCAAGGAGTAAGCTGACGGAAACGACGCCTTCATCCTACTACTCTTAAAATTTCTTCAAGATATTGACTCCAGTAAAAACAAATACAAAATATCACGAAAAACGCGATGACTTCGCTGAAATCATAGGCGTGGAGAAGGTAGTTTTCGGTTCTGCAGAAGTTGCTGTTGCTTCATTAAAGATGGAAAAATGATCGGAAATTTCATACGGCTATTGTGGGATCACGTGCTAGTTAGGATACATATAACGAAGAGCTCCTTCAAAATGATAAATATCTCTTATTATGTTCGCCAGATGATACTTTAAACCCTTCAGCTTCGCAGTACTCATGTCAGTACGGAAAGCCTTGAATTTGTTCACTATGAGGAAAAGCTTCAGAGCGTCACATTCTGCATGTAGGAGCGTATTACGTCACCAGATGGCATTGTGAATAGAAGGGTTGGAACATGCGTACCGTCGGCTCTCTTATACAATCAGAAACAATTGGACAGTGCGTAAACAACTCCCTTAAAGAAATCGTCCACGGAAAAATGAACTTTCCTGTTACCCCCACATTTATTTTGCATTTGCCTAGTGAAGGCCGCATGCAAAGTTTCACACGAGAAAGTGAGAATTCGGCTAGGGTACAGCTCCCAAAAGTGACTCTCGGCCGGACGGGCAGGGCCTCCGAGCAAGTGCCCACCTCGTTGTCCGCAGAGGTCGGAGACGCAATATAGGAACAGGAAGTTATGAGAACACTCCCATCCTCCCTCTCACCCAACCGCGGCGGACTACGAGTTGGGACTTTTACTTGGAGGGCCCCGCCCGCGCGGCCGAGAATTTGGGAAGCTGTACCTCCCGCCAAATTCTCATTTTTTGGGTAAAACTTTGCATGCGACCTTGATTAGGCGAATATAACATAAATATATGGGTAACAAAAAAATTTTTTCCCGTGGATGATTCCTTCAAATGTTAAAGGTTACATCAGACGAAAAATTGAATGTGTTTGACCCTTCTTCTTCTCTCTATGAGCGACTGCTGCAATGGATTAAATCATGCTCGAGGTATGTGGGGTTGTGTGCTACCGACTATCGGAACAACACCAAAAACCAAGCCGTAGCAGTCAAGCTGCAAAGATGTGGAAAGGCGAAATGGGCGGAGGTACCGTGAAATCTCTTCACTTTTGCCTTAGACACTCCAATGAGCTCTTTTGAAAGAAAACCCTAATCATTTCTCACTCACAGTGACCAATATAAATTGTGGCTGAATGAAAATTCAATCAGAAATTTCTGAAAAAAGTTATTCTCTCCCTTTTACAATGCATTACATTCCAAGCGGTAACTGTAGAGCATCATGAACAGGGAACCACCTAGAAAGCATGGTTTCAGTGGAGGAGGAATGTGTCAGTGAATATAGCCAATGAGCTGTAGATCTTGCAGCAATACTTGGTTGCTGCTTGGTTGCATGTAATCCCCTTGTAATTCAATTCATCCTTATCCTTCCATGGGAGCGAGTTCTGCACATCAATTTCATAAACTTACACGAAACATCGAGGAAAATCCGTCCGTCATACTCCTCATACACTACTATAATTAGTAGAAGACTCCGAATGAAGCAGAAAAGCTTTGATTGTGCAGGTTCCTCCGCTCATAGCTTTCCAATTCTACTAATACAATGGGGTGAATCATGCGTGAGGTGTAACGTGTTACTGGAACTTGAACTAAACCAGAAAGCAAGCCAGAGCAGGTAGTTGAATGGCCATGGAGAGTGGATGAGTGGAATGGGCGGGGTTACGGTGACATCTTCTTACTCTTACGCTTACGGATTCAATGGGCTGTTCTGAATGGCCCTATTTACCTGCAGTTTCACTCTCAGCACCGAAGCTTCTCTTCAGCCGAAAGTTCCCAGCAAAGAAAGGATATAACGGATAATTTCCCAGAAAAGAAATATATGGCTTATCTTACCCAGTGAAATATGTAGGGACCATTGCGTGGGATTTTCACTTGCACTAAAATGAATAAAGAATGTCTATGGCTCAAAAACGTCTGAAGCTTAAAGCATAGCTTGTGTCTCGGCTGACGATGTCATTTTCGCGAAACCCATGATTTTCTGGCTACCTCTTCAACAAAGTCTTCTGTCCTGAACACTAATTTCAGAGTTAAGAAGAACGGAGTAGGAAGTATAAATAATAGGTAACTAGAAAACCGTCTGAAACAATTACAGGAATAGCAAAATAACCTTCATAGAGAAGAACCAACGTGGTAGCTAGCAACAGATGCTCAGTCATACATAAGTACAGATTTTCTTATCTATCTTTCGCTCTATCACAAGTGGTTAATAGTAACTTGCTGCTTCAGAATTTGATCCGTTTCACTGTGCTGAAAGTTTGTTGGGTTCTAAGAAAAGTTCTAGCCAGTTTCACAAGTTCACAAGATCAATTCAAATATGAAAGCGCATCAACATGAATCAGCTTACACATTGTTCACCTTGAATAGACAAAAAGTTGCTCTTTTTGAATATGCCTTTTCCTCGGAATGCCACGAGATTACCGAATTATTTGGTAAATTAAGAAGTTTCGCGAAAATGGCACTTTTGGATCACTCCACTTCACGGGTTCTTGTATAATAGAGTCCCAGCAAAGACAACCAAAATTGTGAGTTTCAATTCTCTGTGCTATACCAACGAGGTGTTAGGTGGCATTATTTATTGACGGCCTGACGTTCCGTTCAGATCGTCTTCTTCGAAGGCCCAGTCCACCACCGCGAGTGCGGAACGACGCCACTCCGTGTGAGTTGTCATCAGTGGTAGACAACGATGCCGAGGTTTTAAGAAGAGAGAATTTGGAGTCTAATAAAAATGTGAGAGCTGCAAGGGAATGGGGTGAAGCACTGGATGGTACACTCTGTTTCTGGTTTTAGAAGTGCAGAAATGAGAATGAGTTGTTCGAATTTTCAATATATCAAATCGTTTCAACTAAAACGGCAGAAAGCGATGAAGGTCTGTACTCGCAGGGAATATCCAAAAGTGATTACCTTCCCAGCCAAATGTAATTCACCACCTCACGTGCCCTTGATTTGAAAAAAAAAATCCCAAAAATGAGGGGCCGCGCGACCCCTTAGAGCAGCTATGCGCAAGCGCATTTTCCACAGATCCTCTTCCAGTCATTGAAGCAGTTGCGGGCTAAAGTCCTTATTCGTCCATCATATTCCATCACATCATATCATACATATACCAGATCTAGCGCTAACTAAGCCCTATTTTCCCAAACATCTGGACAGGTCCTCCAATAGCAGTGTGCTCAGAATAAATGAGGACTTGGAATCGACTTTTTGATTTCGCGCAATATAAATCGTGGCCACTCCATCAAAGTGAGGAACGCTAGTATGTTTAATGTTGTCAAAAGTGTAGTTAATTGAATGGTGCTCATGCCGTGAGAAAGATGCACTAGCGAAAGCTGTCATGTATATTCCTCACATTCAGGGAGGAAATCTTGGATCTGTCGCTTGATGTGATCTTTCACATTCAAGGGAGTCTTTAAGGCCTCTTTTGATTGCCACCGTTCCAGTTCTATCTTTTTCCATCATTGAGCACTGTTTGAGCAACAAGAAGTTCCGAGGCTTTGAGCACTTTTATCTAAAAGTAACAGCTTACTTACCTACTAATGACTTGGGAATTTACAGGCGAGCTATTGACTTATCGTCTAATAAATGGCAAAATTGTGTTTGTAGTCCGATTGATGTTGTTATGTGCACCTTTCGATCACTCTCGACCAATAAATTTTGAAATTTTTACCCTATCTTCAGATTTATTAGAAGATGTGATTTATATATAGTCTTGCATTGAATAATCATACTGCTGTCATCCCCCTTTTCATAATAATCCTGCATATGACGTTCTTGAGCTAGTTACAATGGATAGGGTTGTATTTCGGCGGACATACTATTACGGACATTATAATACTAGGTATTATGAGTGCCTCGAGACCGCATCGACATCTTTATTATCACAATACAGTCCAGTTATTCATTTGTTGAGTCATTTACCGTATCTACGTTTTCAGGTGAACAAAAAGTGGCGCTTCTCCTATATACATGTTTCGAAGATCGAATACTGGATAAAAGCTGCAAGTATGTGTCGGTGAAGTAGTAGCACTCAAATGTCGTCGCATTCTTGGAGGAAAGTGAGGTGATGCATGGCGCATTCCGAAGATGCATTGACCAATGTCGCATGCTTTATGCCCTAGTGTAACCCTGCCGTTTCATCATTGGGTTGGTGCATGTCTCGTAACTAATCCTTTTATCTATTCGGCAGCGTCTTGAAACGAGGTTTTATGTAAGAGGATAAAAGCCTAATCAAACATATTGGAATCCCTATTTCGTGACGTAGCCCTCTGTGTGTGGCAATAGAATGAATTATCGGCTTTGAAATGGAAATAAACCCTGGCCATTTCATGCAAAAGTATCCTTCTTTTACATGAAGAAAATGTTGACTTAACTGAATGTGCAAGGCTTTTTTGACCTTCGAAATGGAAGCAAATCCTGGTTTGTAGTCACAAATAAAGGACACTTGCTTTTTTACAATTTTCAGTTTTTTCTCTCTCTTCTTCCTGGTACGTGTTTAGCTGTTGACTGAGCTGTCAAATCAATCTCATAATAATTGAATACATGATACAGTGATAAGATTCAGTGATAAGCCACTTATGTTTACGAGGTATGTTGTAGATTAAACGGTTACGGTCATTCAATTATCGGTAATTGTTTTCAGCATAGTCGCATTATTAGGTTGCAGAACTCGCCCCTATCAAGGAAACTGAGCGAGCTGTGATCGGAGCAAGTGAGCATACAGGGATGATTTAGCTATTTATTTATTTATTTATTTAAAACACCAAGTGGTGCGCACAAGAGTAATTCAAAAATCTTTGGATACAGACCATGACAAAATGAAAAGTATGGCAAGCGATAAACAACCAAACTTGTGCCTTAATAACTTGAACTAGAACTTGAAAAACAGCTTTTCCAGTCTCTTGCCTTCAGATCCTACCGAGTATCCGATGATAAGGCCGGCTCACCTTACGGAAGATCGGAGCGGTCCTCTGACGAGATCCTTGTCCCTCATTCGGACGCTTTCATGTCGTAAGATTAACCGAGGGTTGCAACCAACTTAACTCATGGCTAACGAAGAAGTACGGAACCCTAGGTGAGCAACGAGGGGGGTCCTCAAGTGAGAGGCCGGTCAACATTAGGGTCCCTCGCGCGACTGGTGAGCTGTGATTTCGGAACTTTCAGGAGGCAAGAAGGTTCCGAAATTGGTGAAATAGTTACATTGAAGAACTATTCGCCGCTTTTACAGCTGCAGTTAGCCGTCACTCACGTCGCAACAGAACCGTGCATCAAGAAGGTGTATCAAATAGAGTTTGATCGGTTTTGTGTAGTGATCCGGATTTTTTCAAAAGGTGCACACATATGCTACCCTCGCGCTAACGCCTTTCGGAAATCACGAAGATTCGGAGCTCTCCCGACAGACAGTACTAATTCACTTTTCAATATTACATCGGACCATTTTACAGATGATTGAGCCGCTTTTCTATCGATCAGGGTGCGTTCCATTCTTCTAATTTCCACAATCGCTCCGCTCCGCCCACGCAATCCACCTTCCGCGCGGTACATACGTATTTTAAAGGCACCGGGAGGGGGGCAAGGGCGGAATAACGTTTACAAAAACAATGGCGTCTGAAAACAAACATATGGGTTCGGTAGATACAATGTGGAACGAAACCGGCGTTGAAAAACGCCCCATAGGGCGCTATTTGCCCTAAGGGCGCGCTTCCGTCCGAACTGCAAGCTTCCATGGCCGAGCCACGCTTCGTTCATTTTAAAGCTTGTCTTCGGCCTGATGTAACCTTATTTTTGAATTATTTCCTCTTTGGACTGTTTTCTAGTGACATATTTCAATTGTTTACTTATGGATCTTCTTAATTGTGCATTTCTATACCTGAAAACCTCAGAAGGGTCAAATAAAGTCGGGGGGAGACGCAACTTTGCGTCGACGTCGAAGCTCCTTTCCCTTACTTGGCGTAGGCTGAAATTGATATCCCCTCCTCCCACATTAAAAAGCATCTGTCAAAGCCTAGGTCTCATCTGCTTTAGCCTAACCCTAGGAAGGGAAAGAAGCTTTGACGTGGGTGAAAATTTTGCGTCCCTCCCCCCCCCCCCCCCGACTTTATTTGACCCGTAAGTACATTTAGAAACAATATAAGAAAGAACAAAGTAAAAACTAAAAGAAAAAAACAAATCTATAATAGAACCATCTTCTTTTGGCACCATGCCAAGGCGTCAAATTGGCGAGTTTGTGCAATGGCGGCCACTCAAACTCGTCCACACTACGTCTGTTCTACAGTAAGCCAAATTTACCCCCTCCTGGTGTCTTTAAGTGAATAGCTAGTCGATATAAACTATGCAGTATAATATATTGTGCCGAAATCCAAGAGTCCCAGGTAGGCTGCCACATTCTTGATAGAAGCAGTTTTGAAAGGCTCACTGCATGCGGGAATCTTCGGTAATGTTCAACCTCCAAATCTGCAATACATAGCTAAGCCGGTTGTGCTGCAAACGTGCGTAATTTGTGGCCACTACTCGTCAGTGCATGACTCGCGATAACCCATGGGCACTATAGCGGCAGGCTTCTGAAAAACCAATGGAAATAAGGCCTCTCTAAACCTCGGCCCCCACGGAATACAGCGTAGAAGTATGCGTTTAGACTAGAATTGCTCAATGTTATCACTTATCAATAGAATAGAATTGAAGGAACCGGAAGGGGGTCCGAAACAAGAGGAAGATGCAAAGAAATGAGCATTTTGTAATGAACACTCAAGGTTAGAAGCGATAATAGGCGAAAAAACCCGGACTCAAAAGCGCGACGCTGCGGTATGTATTCGCACCCGGACTCAAAAGCGCGCCGCTGCGGTATGTATTCGCATCCCATTCGCATCAGCGCATCCATTCCGAGTTGTCCGCTGTAGGAGACGGGCCGTGGGCCAACGTTAGTTGTAGCACCTGACTCCCAGCGCAGTGGAGTGGCCATTCCCAACCACATTAGCATTCAGGTAAGTACATTTAGAAACAATATAAGAAAGAACAAAGTAAAATCTAAAAGGAGAAAACAAATCTATAATAGAACCAACTTCTTTTGGCACCATGCCAAGGCGTCAAATTGGCGAGTTTGTGCAATGGCGGCCACTCAAACTCGTCCACACTACGTCTGTTTTACAGTAAGCCGAAATTACCCCCTCCTGGTGTCTTTAAGCAGTCGATTCGAATGTGTATCAGAGGTTAGATATATGTGCAGAAATACGGGATATCCAGAGATTTGTATGGGAACATCCTACAGACAAGTGTTTCTGCTTTTTTCGGAGAAGTCCGAAAGAATGGAATTTTCTGTAAGAAAGTTTAAAACCATGGTGTTTTATTAACTGATCATGTGCTAAGTAGTGACGCTACTTGCCTCGCCATTCACTTCCCATTCAAAAACTCAAGAAACATATTATTGATGGTATAGACGAGGATAGCACCACCGGCTGAAAATACCGAAGGATAGTTATTGTCCAGTGATTGTGAGTGTATGTGACTACCGTCCTAACTCATTACGACGAAGCACTTTAGTGTTGAGCGTACCATAGAGATCCAGACTATGTTAAAGAGTGGAGAAGCACTAGCAAGATGGTAAAGGTGAAAAAATTGAAGCTGAGGACCGGTGAGATGAAAATATGCGCATATGAGGCTCTTCTCTAGCGAAAAAAACCTAAAATGCCTACGATTATAAAACACGATAATATTCATGGCAGGGTGACACCAAAAACCTCCTTGTGTGCTTCCTGTTCTGGTGATCTATGTTCAGACGCTTTCACTTTTTGAGATAATAGGAGAGCAAAGCCCGTAAATGAATTGTGCGAGATCTTTGTTGGCAGTTCAGTCGAATACTTCTGATGAGGTGCCGAAGAGTGGAAATTGGCCCAACTCAATCGTCAGACTTGGATACGAATGAGCACGATGATGTGCGTGAATTAGGAAGATCGAATAAAGATCGTCACGTAACGTCACGGCTGAGTCCCTTCTATCACTTTTTGCTTGCCGCATAAGAAAGTGGGAAGCGCAAAAGTATTATATACCGAATAAGTTTTGTGTTCAGTTTACTAAGCGCAAGTCAGCTTATGCTTGAGTTCAGTTGACATTATGCAAAATCAAAAGGAGCGGGCTAGCGGGTTGAACATTTCTTGAGATGTGCGAAAGGTACATTCTTGTACACTTGTTGAGTGGATTCTACAATTCAACAGTTCTGCAGGAACTGAATCAAATTTTAGACGACTGCCTTTTTCTAGCTACTGGTTGACGTCAGTCATTAGACGTCAGGAATATGTAGTGTCCACGAGTTCTCATCGTGCGACTCGTCAGGTATTACCTCTCCGAATCCGCTGAATTTCGCGCGTACCTTGAGGGCTAATACAATGTAGTGAGCGCTGCGAAACTTTAGATAAAGTTAAAGGATAAAGTTTTTGGCGTTAATCAATCCCTTCTGTGGGATGCGTCGCACATTCTAGTTCCATTCAGAATCGTCATGGTTGATGAATGGGATGTGGCCTATACAATGACTTGCGGTGTACAAGTCATTGCTATTATCCGACCAGACGAGTCTGGTACCAATTTACCGACCCCAGAGGGATGGAAGGCTTGGTTGGCCTGGGCGGGCGTTGATGCGGGATTTGATCCCCGCACCATGAGAGTGGAGTGCGCGCCACCTGTCACTACACCACCTCCGGTACCTTAGATACCCCTCGAGAATTTGAGTATGGGATTACTGCATGGTGGTGATGGGAAGTGCTTAACCAGGTGATGGGCATGTGAAAAAATCGACGTCTCGCGAGTATAAATGTCTTGACTAGGAATTGAATGGCCACAAATCTCCTCACTGACTATGGATAACTGCGACGATTCACAGAGCTGAATGCTAGTTTTAACGATCTGTTGATCGACAGCGATGATAACGAACCTGTGCTGGACGACGATACAAAGCATGAAAAAGAAACTTGTTGAAAAGATATAAGTGTACCACGTAACCCTACGGTTGGGCATGTTGATCAAAATTGACTGTTCGTGGATTTCAAACCAGTTGAAAAAGGAATTTACTGTGCTGCATCCCGCCATTGGGACGCATTGTCCCACGCGGCAGAAAACGTGCGTCCCAGAATTGGGACACATTTTAGGATGTAAACGTAAGAAAAAGTTTTGCGTTTCAAAACTTGCCCGTTTTCACATCTTCAGTCTTTAACGACAGAACCAGGCCTCATTTTGAAAAGTTATCTCGTCATTTATATGAATGTATTACATTGATAGGAAATTTTCAAACTGAGATTAAATAAGCCCATGCTAGTTATGGCCTTCAGATCCTCGCACAAGTGACACTAGTAGGGTTGAGCAATCAGAGAACTTCTTGAAAATTGTCATTATTATACTATATTATATTATGACATTGATTATACATTATGTCATTGATGTGGAGATGGGAATAATCCCTATTAACTGCTAAACTGTACAGGCACAGGGTGCCCTTCTTTAGAAGTTTCAAGAAGGTTCTAAATGATCGTGGAAAATATGTCGCAAAAATTATCTGGACATGATAAAAGGGGCGACTCCCGGATGGTAACGATAAATTGAAATAGTAGTATGCAAACCGAATACTGTTCCCCTTTTAGTGGAGCCACAAAAGATTACACTGAAATTCCTGGGCATAAGCATGACCTGTCGATGGATGTAGGAAAGATAGCTGGAAGCTTCACTATAAATTACCTCAAAACCATGGATAGATCCAAATGCATGCAATGATTGCATGGTTGGAATTGACCTAAACATGGAGTTAAATGCGGCTGAAAAGTCGCAAAGAAAGCAATATATATTGGAACAGTCTCACAGTGACTAACACTAAGAGAAGCTCGTTGGACGAGACTGGTTGATACAAGGCTTGTTCAGGGAGCTTTGCGGAACCTTTTTGTCAAGTCAACTGGTTGATTGACGTATATTCCGTCTGATAGACCCAAAAAATGAGTGCCGTCGAAAAAGGTCAGCAGATCGCATTATACTTACTATGCATCAATTAGGGAGCAAAATACGACGTTTTATATGAATGTAGACCATTTTGTTCACATTGATCATTCAGTGGTGCCGCCGATTTCCCCAACAATGAAGCTCTTTGATTGATGAATGAGACAATGTAGTTTTCCCACGATAGCTCCAAATATGTGAGCAAATGGAGCGCAGTTGGAGGAGGGTGAAAAATGGATGGTATGCGACAGGGCAGACCCAAGTGTCGTGGAAAAACTACCTCAGTACGACCCCTGGAGGTCCAAGCACGACTCGTCCTTTTTTCAACCTCTACAGTACCAGTAAGTGTTGCCGGATTGTATAGTTGCAGTATGCTTTATTGCTTATCGCTAACCTACATTTATGACCCTCCTCCTCCTGTCCCGTCGAATACGCCCCACTCCCCGCCGAGAAACCCTCGACTGCCGGTGTACCCTAATGTGAGACAGAAACGGGTCAGTGCCAAGAACGAGCTCCTCTCCCCTTCTCCACCATGGCAAAGTAGCGTACGGCGCAGAGCCCAGTGCAGTATCCCCTCTAGTGCTACGATTTTTTAGAGGCCCAAAAAGAACCACAAAAGTGCCCAATATTTTTCGGATCGTTGTCAATGCCTATCATATTTGGCATTGTATTGGGTTGGGGAATAAGTTCCTGCCGTTTTTTTCAACCCCGTTTTTCACATTGTTTCCTTTATCTTTCGACAAAGCTTACACATGTTTTCGATAGAGCTTTTTTTGCTTTACAAAGTGCTACTATCTGTTTTTCATTTCCTCCGACTACCCAATAATAATGAAGTTTGGAAATGAAGTAAGCTGAGGGCAAAAAATTGGCACTTGCGCACCTCATCTTTCTCGTCTGCCATTGAGACCAAAAAATGTATGTGTATATGTTTCGATAGAGCCTCTTCAGCTCTACAGAGTGGTACTACATTTTATTTGAGTCTTTCGAATTTTTGCTGTTTTTAAGGCTCACAAAGGCAGTACACACAAAAATGTGCACTTTCGTTACCTCCTCTTTAAAAAAACGGCGCGGACTTATTCGCCAACCCAGTAACACTGTGTACCCATTTATAGCATTGTGTTCTTCTATCAGTATCCACCACTTCACATATCATTAGCTACTAGTAGCAGCACACGGTATTGGAAAAACTGCATTGCTTATTAGAGGCCTGATGCTGAGGCAGCTTCGACTGTGCCAATTCCTCACACTCGACCGTCGTCGAATGTACAACGTGTACCTGCCTTCCAAGGGTACATTCATTTATCCAGTGCATTTTCCATTTCTATCTAATAGAAATTTGGCACTATTCAAGTATCACTGCCCCAGATACCGCGTATTGGCCAAAAAAATAATTTTCGCTGAAACTTTGCCCAGAAGGGTTATTTGAGGTACTGTTCACGAATATGACATCCCTTTTGAACGTTGATGCCAATGTAATTGTGTAATTGCACCACGTTGCTGTCGTTAAGTTTCATTACAGTGCTGATATAGCGGGGGCACCACACTGTTCCCGCAAGTTTGCCTAAGCTTCAAGAAGGAAGACAACCTTTCCTTTTCTGAGACTTAGGCGAAAATAGACACTTGAGTGTGCAATGATGGCTGTGGGATAGTATCAAATGAAAGACGACAGCGGAAAGATGACGCTCTCATAAGCACTGTAGCAAAAACGAATATGACTGGCGCAATCTGGAAAGACGCTAAAAATGTCGCTTGCGCTAGAAACCAATGACATATCCGCGATCAGCATACTGAACAGCTCCTAGATTACACTTTCAAACAAAGTTGAGGAAGAGAAGTTGTTGCACCTATTTGGCGCAAACGCCAAGAACGGATGTCGTATTCGCGATCAGCATCCTCAAATAACCCCCATGAACAAAGTTTCAGAGAGAAAATTTTTTGACCAATTCGCAGCATGTGAGGTAGTGATGGCTGAACAGTGCCAGGATCGTTTCTTCAGCAATATGAAAAGGTTTATCAACTATACAGAAGCGACTAGGAAGCAGCGCAACATAATATCACGCTGAGCAAACTAATGACAAGCATATGAGTAAGACCCATTCCATGATGAAAAATTTTCCGATCATTTTTTGATTTTTTGAATGTATGGGGTGGAGTTCGAGTCCCGTTCGAAACCGAAGCTTTTGCCTATAACTCAAGCATGCTTGTAACAAGTTTCGATACTGTTTCTTGTATGCAGCGTATTCACAAAGGTTTGTGTGTTTATGATGTAATTGTTACAACCGTAAATGAACGGTAATACTTTTGCCGAAAGAACTCAGCCAGATACCACAAGTGGCGTGCGACTTTCAAAATGCTTTTCAAGTGGAAAGGAATGAATGTATAAGTCATGCACACAAAAATAGCGCCTAAGAAACGCTTGCGTTTAAAAAATACTCCTGATTCTCCGCTTCACTACTCCGTGAGTATCGTTTACGTGCTCCACTACTGCGTGAGTATCGTCTGACCCATTACGTATTCTTTTGAGCCCTTTCACGCCTCCTCCACTTTGCTTATCAGCTAGGAAAAGTGTCTTTGCATTTTCGCACACGTTACAGTCTACATCCACTGTTAGCAGAGTTCAGTATACGGCAATGGGATAAATATGACCCGACATGTGCCAAGCCTTCCAGACTTTTCGGAATAGATGAGACGTTAAGTGACCAGCGTTCGTTTCTATCATCCACTCTTCATCTACGGCATATGATACCTCCGGTCTTCTTTTACTGGCGAAGTGATGTATAACTAAACATTTTCAGCTCACGCCTTCAATGCGCTACTGAAGGCATGCTTTCACTGCAGGATAATGCAGGGAAAAATTCTTCATTGATCATCTTATTTTGAAGCGCACATGCATTCCATGTCCATTCAGAGTCGAAGTGGGATTTGAATGTGGGCAAGCCGTTGTAGGCATGTGATCTCATTTTTCCGAATTGGGCCGGTGCCAAGTCATCGACTCCGTAGGAATAGAAAAGACGAATATTCTTTGGGAAGCTGTTAAACCAGACTTAAGTTCTGGTTACTGATGACTGGAAATTGATATTGCCCCTTCCTGTTCTGGACTTTACAAGTGCAAAAAAGTCTGATGTGACTAAATTGGATCTACCAGTCAGTATCGCTCACGGTGTCCTGCTATGCAGGGTTTCTTCAGTCAAAGAGGGAGGGGCTTAACATTTGCATTCTTGGCTTTGATGCAAAAATGACCTACTGTTGCTCCTTACTTCAGCGAGTGGCTTCTTCGGACCTACACTTAATCAGGCTCCTATTTCTCGGAGCTATCGACATTTTAATTTGTTCCGTCTCTACTGTTACTCTGCTGACGGTGTGAACCGTTACGACAAGGTGGGAAGTGCGACACAGACCAATTTCCAGCGCATAGAATTGACGTCCCAGCGATTTTCAAAGAATGGCTTTTATTTCAAAACTCTCACTTCACACGACCTTTTCGATAACTGAGCTTCTCACTAAAATTCACAGACTGCATTAAACTATTTGACCAATCGCAAAAAATGACCCTCATCGAAGTGGGAAGGAGCTGAACAAGGAATGCTCTCCAGAAAATTCAGGCTTTTTCCATTCTATTCAGGCTCCATTCTATGCAGGCCATTCTATCCATTCTATTCAGGCTTTTTCCATTCTTTAGTGTCAGTCCCGCTTGATGGCATGGTGCACTCCTCTGGTCGCTTGACTCCAGCGTTGTAGCTTGGCTGAAATGTGTGCCAGCTAGTTTGATAATGCCTCGAGCCATTGCTGTTTCAGACGTCTTTCTGGCAACACTTTGTATGCAGCAGAATGGAAACCCACACTAGATGCTGCGAGATTGTACATGTCCGTTTTTTCGAAAGAGAACGGCAGAGACTCAGAATCGCGATGTATCCTTTGGTATTAAAATGAGAGAGTTCTAGAAAATGTTAACTTTATTTTTAAAATTCAAAAATACCACGTATCAAAACCTTCGTTTAATCCGTGTAACAGTGGCCATTCATTTAAATAAAAAAATTTCTTGCAGTCTCTATTCAGCGTCACAAGCATTCATAGCATCAAAGCTCTCATTCATCTCATCTAACAATGACTCTACGTTCAGAGCCTCTAAAACTGTCCTCTCTTTTCTCCTCAAAAATTAAGTAGAAACTGAAACTGTCGCAAACTTTAGCATTGCAACCTCCGCTGACCAATGATTCTCCTTCTGGCTGGTTCGCTTACCTCTGCCAAGCATAAAGCTTCTGTATAATTTCTAGTACGATCCCAGCTCATCTTGCAACTCGCTTCTGTATAATCCACAAATCTCAAGTCCTTCAATTTCCTCCATGTTTGGTTCTTTGGAGCTTGCGTCTGCGTCTGCCACGCGTAACCGCGTGAGACCGGACTTATCTACCGGATTAGGGTAGTAGGATCTGCATAACGGAAACGCAGACTGCGCTCATCTCCTTGACGCCTAGCGAAAAATGAAATCTTCCTTGCAAACGCGTGCAAAGGTATGAAGTTTAAGAATACCAGCCATACCCTCGTTTGGAAGGGTATCTATGCAAAGACCCTTTTCGGCTTTAATGATGGGAAGCGTAATCAAAATGTACGCTCCCTTCACGCGAGAAAGTCGCGTATTGCTGACTTCTCGTTCTTTAGTAAATGTCCTATTCGGTTGCGTGGTCCACCTTCTTATGACTTAACGCCATCGTTCTTTTTGGGAGTGTGCCAGCTAGTTTCAGTTCTGTCTGTAAGTTCTGTTTGTCACTTTACGACGTTCATTTACCCACGTACCGTGTAGATTGAACTAGGAATGCACTTTACAAACGTTTTTATCGCTTGCGATGCGCCATGAAGCCAGCTTGGATCATTTTGTTAGTTACTGATCCACGGCGAGTCTCAGTAGTATGATGACGGGGAATATCGCAGGAACGCCTAGCTTCAACTGCCTAATGCATTTTTGTCTCAACTCAGTTGAGTACCCTACAATTTTTGGTCCACTGAGCATTACTTCAGTTTTTGAATTGAGGCCGAGAAGACCTCTCGTAAAACTATGCAGATATCTTCGATTTGACACGGTATCCATAAAAAGAGCGTGAAGGACTGGGGTGATAGGCAGAACCTCGATGTAAATTTTCGCTTTGCGAGAGGATGGCGCAGACGGTATTCTCCAGGTGTACATTTTTTCAAAGTAGGGTACGAACACATATCCATCGATTTTATACGAAACTAATTATTGTTATATGCTTCCCTCCAAAACAATGTTCCACTGAACGTTATGATGCATGTAATTCGGCATTGCAAAGGCATAGGGCTTCCTACACACTTAATTGTGCATAGCATGTTACGCGAACCATACTGAACCTTTAGCGCATAAAGTAATCAAGTAATGTACTCAATTATAAATGCAGTGAAGCAATGTATCAAATAAAAGGTATGTAGTTATGTTCTGGAGGCACATTTATATGGATAAATGCACATCTTGATATCACAGTACGTATCAGATCGATTGTATGTGAGCTGGAGCGCAACAGTGCGAGCCTGAATACTTCTTGTCGATGTGAAGTTAAATGCTCGTATTTAATGAGGCAAAGTGGAGCTATGGAAACTCACTTGCTATTCGAACACACAAAGTGTATGCAGAATAGTTAGAGACTGTTTATATACGTTGACATCGCATCCGAATTGGTAGGTCGAACTGCGGTTCCACATGGCAGCAACCTGTAGTGCATAATTTTATCAGGAAGGTATTCATGTGAAAAACCTCTTTTATTTCACACCGTAATGAAAATTTCAAGTAATAGCCGAAAGGTCACTGACCTTATCTCTAACCGTTTTGAAAGCCCTTTTGAACACGAAATCCCGGTCCTCTTTGAATTTTCTGAAAAGTACCGCTCACTTTGCTGCAGCAACGTCTAGACACCATAAAGTTTAAAAATAATGTACATTGCCTGAAAGCCCTCAGTAATGTAAAATACCTTGGGCTTATCGGCACCGTAACGTTGAGGCAATTGCGCTTCTCACATACATTAGGATCAAGGGAGGCTTCTTTGGCTATTTCCTCAAGCGTAGTATTATAAGTCTGTAAATGAAACGGGTTTCCCTTATTCCGGTGCATCCTAACCAAGGGGAGGGCATTACACAGTGCCCGGCTTCTAAAGCTATTTGCTTGACTCAAGATGGAGAAATGAGCCTCTACTGTGCTCAGCACAGGCTCATGAAATATACTACTGTGTAAAATGTGTGTACGAGTGCGCAGATTGACACGGCTATATTCAACAATATAATGCTCCTCCTCTTTTTCTACAGCACCCTTGATTCGATACCGTGTGGCCGGGGTGTACCGAAAACTAAACGACAGCCTAACGATTGTGCACAACGTGCAGCGTGATTTTGGCGAATTGAAGCTCCACGTAGAGCACATTGGAGTGTCATCACTTCATTATTATACATATCACTAGGAAATATACTATAATGACACACATAGAAGTGCCTAATAATGCCGTGCACCCTTTTGCAATATTTGCCCTTCAGCATAAGGTCGTGTTCGGATACCAACATCCTCTATTCCACCAATTATTTGCTAACAGTTACAGCACATGATATTTGAAAAGCTGTGTCGCGTGATAGAGATAATTTGTAAAAGAACTGTCTGGATAATGAATCAATGTCGACCGTATCCGTCGTCTGTTCAAGGTATGCTTGCATATCGTCTAACTTCCATGTCACTTTCCAACGCCACCCATAAGAAAGTTTCATGCAGCATATAGAAAGATATCGAGCGCTCCTTCAAATGAGACAGATAACCATGATATGCTTTGGTACATAAGTGTGATTTGGCAATACGCATAACAACAAACCACTTACAAATTCTTCGGATTGAATTCGCAATACTCCATGTCCATTGCATCACGCAGCAAGCTCAAATTGCTTAAGGAACACTTTTCTAATTTTACAATGTGAGAAAATGATGCTAACAAAGAACAGTAATTACCCCAGCTCACGAGAGCGAAGCATTAACTTCATCACTTTCAAGCAGCAAACCATTAATCTCATCATTTCTGAGCAAAAGGCGGCTGCATATCAGAACGCCAAACATAACTTTCCCGACCTCTCCAGGCGCGTTCCTAACTTCTTCTTGTTTGCTCCGTACACTGTTGTTGGTCCCTACCGAATCCTTACTTGCTCGACTTCTCCATCCCCTTTCTTGACTTCCCCGGTCTTTGGGACCTAAGCGAGGACTTAAATCTGACCACCCATCGATTTCAGTGCTCCGCCCATGGTGGGTGAAGCTAGGCTTGGTTCTTATGAGCTGCGATCACTGTGGTCAACCCCTACACATTCCTTACTTACCTGACCCCTTCAGGCTGTGGTTGAGTTAAGGCCCTACTGAATCCTAACCTGCCCGACCTATACAGGCTCATCCCTGATTCACCCAATTTTTTGACCATTTCTGTGCAAGGTCCCCAGCCGTGTGCGGAGCTAGGCTTAGTTCTTATGAGCCTGACATTTTGGTCAGCCCTTATCCATTCTTAACTTGCCTAACCTCTCCACGTTGCAGTTGAGTGAAGAGTGGATTATGTGACACACAGACAGACACACACATACAAACACACCAAATTTCTAGTTTATTACTAACAAGGGAAGGACCCCAGGTCGAAGTGGCCATTCGGAATGAGATACATGTGGTTCGACGCATTTTCGGACGCTGATCCCGAATCTGTATTCGAAACTTGCAGAACGATTCTCAGAGCAAAGTTATGGAGGTTTTTCTGTGGCGGGGCACTATTTCATCAGAACGGCCGCTTGCTAAGCAATCAACGGCCTCAGTTGCTCAATGGTAGTGTTCCGGATCTGCAGGAAAAGGGTTGTGGGTTTGCTTCCCGCCGGTGCGGGTTTTTTTGCATTTTGTGTTTAAATAATAGTAAGTGCTTTACTTTCACTCCTGGACGTTTCCTTGTACTGGAACCTATCGCACCCATCACTCTGCCACTTTATTTATAACTACTAACATTACTCACAAGGGAAGGATACCAAGTCGAAGAGATTCCCATGCCACACGAATTAGACGTTGTTGCGTAAAAAGATTATGATATTCGGGCACAGGAGGTCGAATATCACCCCTCTGTGCAAATTTTCAGCCAAATTCAGTTTTTGGTCCAACTTCGGAAAATTGGGGGTGGCCAGGGGATAATGTGGTAGTTTTTGGATTATCTTCCACAGAAAACCCTGCAACCTGAACAGGATAGGCACTTGCCCATCGCACTAAATGTACGAAACAAGCATCAATTAGGACCATTTCCTAGGCAAGGGTCATAGACTTCTCCTTTGTTCAATGTGCTGCCACCCAATAGCTCGTGAATTTTTCCGAAATTTGGTCAAATTCTCGAATCAGCTAAAAACTTGTCCCTTGGGGTAATTTGACTCACTGAACACGAAAATCGCTCTGGTTTTGCGCAAGAACGTGTGGCTCGCCTGCCATGGGCTTCCAAACCTACCATATGATAGTACTGTTTTTTCAAAAAAACCTCCATAACTCCGCCCAGAGAATCGTTCTGCAAATTTCGAATACAGATTCGAGATCAGCGTCCGAAAATACGTCGGACCATATGTATCCCATTCCGAATGGCCACTTCGACCTGTGGTCCTTCCCTTGTAAGGCACATTTGTGATCTTGATGCTGAATGCTGTATTACCAGTTTATGCCATCCTGTTGTGAAGGTAGGCCCAGGGCAAGTTTCGAAGATCAGCAGCAACCGACCCGCTAGGATAAGGGAAGGAACCGGCTTAAAAATTGACTTTCTCCAATGTTGCAAGAATGTCCTTCAATTGTCATTTCGTGGACCGGATCTTGCGCATCGAGTCCACTTGTGGCCACAAAATGTTTGAGCTTGTACTGCATTTCTTAGTAAAATTCTTCACAAGCCGATATGGACCAGATACGCGGTGAACAATAATATTATACTAATGGGAACACGTGGATATATCAGACCGTTAAAATGAAGCACGTTTGGCATGCACTTTGATATTGCAGTTCTCCCAGAAGTGGGACTGTGTTTTCCGACAGTTTTTCAGACTCATAGTCGTTTGAATCGCGAGTGATGAAAAGGTCCGTGTATTGCACTAATTGGCTTTATTCACTTGTTCGTACTTGCTTCGATACATATTTGAGCCCCTTGTGACGAGATGGTTGCCCGTGTTAAAATGAGCTTGTTATTGCATTGGCTTGCACTTGTCTCGATAATGTTTGAATGTCGCGTGATGGCATGGTGTGCACGTACTGCACTGGGCTAGTTTTATTTCGTTACATGCACCTGTCACCTTTTTGCAGATGTCAGAAAATAGTTGCCGGCTAGATCCCAACCTGAGAACAAATTTCTGCAGCAATTTTCGTCCTTTTGTGTTCATGCATGACCGCACATGCAAGGTACATGCAAAATTCATCTGTGGTTTTCCAGAGTGCCACTACTTACTACGGTCTCGTTTGTGAATTTGACGACTTATCTCTTTGGACCTGCCAGCCCTCATAGTACGGGAACCAAGCCTTTTCTGCGAAGAGTGCATGATAATCATGCTCAAGGGGGCGGACCATCCTAGGAGCAAGTTCCCAAGCTCGAAAGAGGGCGAGTGGTAGTGGTGCTACAGTCGGAAACACTTAACAAAAAGAGCTCTTTAGCGGATCTAATCCAAATGAGCGGCTTCGCCGCCCCTACAGTCGCGCTTCACTGGTTTTCTAGCGAGGAGCGACTTTCGCAGCTCCGCGCGCATGGCAGCAAGAATATGTAGGCCCTGATATGGGTAAATGGCGATTGCAAATACTGTAATCAAAGCTCCGACGATCATCGGCTTTGGTTGGGACCTAGAGAAACCATACCTACCTATAACTTCTGCCTACTAAGATAAATCCCTTCCGAAGGAGTAGCAGGATTCGATCCAAATATGAAAAGAAAATTGAAGTATTCGGTAATACAAAAAAAGGGTAGATGGCAGAATGGTCAGAAAATCCGAGAAATAAGACCCCTTCCTTGCCAATCAATTTTTAAGCCGGTTCCTTCCTTTATCCTAGTCGGTTGCTGTTGATCTTCGAAACCTGCCCTGGGCCTACCTGCACAACAGGATGGCATGAATTGGTGAATCACAGCATTCAAAATAAAGACCACAAATGTGTCTATAAGTCCTGTCTGCTACGATTCATACGTTTCAGCTCATTACCACAGGGAAAAATAACGGACTTTTAGTACATTAACTACATATAAACCAGAAATTTGATGTGTTTGTATGTGCGTGTCTGTCTGTGTGTCACATAATCCACTCTTCATTCAACTGCAACGTGGAGAGGTTGGGCAAGTTAGGAATGGGTAAGGGCTGACCAAAATGTCAAGCTCATAAGAACTAAGCTTAGCTCCACACACGGATGGGGACCTTGCGCAGAAATGGTCAAAAAATTGGGTGAATTAGGGATGAGCCTGTATAGGTCGGGCAGGTTGGATTCGGTAGGGCCTCAACTCAACCACAGCCTGGAGGGGTCAGGTAAGTCAGGAATGAGTAGGGGTTGACCACAGTGATCGCAGCTCATAAGAACCAAGCCTAGCTTCACCCACCATGGGCGGAGCCTGCACCGAAATCGATGGATGTTAAGATTTAAGTCCTCGCTTAGGTGCCAAGGACCGGGGAAGTCAGGAAAGGGGATAGAGGAGTCGAGCAAGTAAGGATTCGGTAGGGACCAATAACAGTGTACGGAGCAAACAAGAAGAAAGTTAGGAACGCGCCTGGAGAGGTCGGGAAAGTTATGATTGGGTAGGGGACAACTCATGAGTGCGCAACACATAAGAAGTAAGCCTAACTCCGGTCATTGTGAATATCAATATCCACTGTTCCACTAAAATTTGGTTGGTGCTTATTTGGATGCGCTTTCGCCATCGCAATCAAGGATTGCTTCCCATTATTAGTCGTCAAAACGTCAATTTCTGCTACAGAAAAACGTAACAGGATAAAGCCGCATCAATTATGCACCAACCCAATATTTGCTAATGGTTGCAGCACACGACATTTGAAATGCCGCATAGCGTAATAGATTCTGTAGGAAAAAAACCTCCCGGTGGTTATGAATCAACCTCGACCGTGTCGTATCCGTCGTTGTTCAAGATGTGCCTGCCTACCCTACTACTACGCCCCTTTACCTACAGTTTCTAACGCCATCAAGCATAAACTTTCATGGGCGTTCCATGAACACCAGGAAAAGTTCCCCCAGCAGAAGCAACCGGAACGCGATCAGTGGTAGTGCGACATAATATAATATTAAGCTAAACAAAGCTGATCTGCTAAAACAAGGCTAGGCTATTAAACAAAGCTGAACAATGTCTGGGCGAGTAATGATACATGATGAAATACATTTCGATGACAGCATTCTGATATGCAGCCGCCTTTTGCTCAGAAATGATGATAATGGTTTGCTGCTCAAAAGTGATGAAGTTAATGCTTCGCTCTCGTGAGCTGGGTTAATTACTGTTCTTTGTTAGCATCATTTTCTCACATTGGAAATTGAGAAAAGTGTTCCTTCAGCAATTTGAGCTTGCTGCATGATGCAATGGACATGGAGTATTGCGAATACATATGCGTATTACCAAATCACACTTATCTACCGAAGCATACCATGATTATCTGTCTCATGTGATGCATATAATGGACTCCAGAGCTAGAAAACTAGAAAACAACACTATAATGTGATATGCATATAATGAACTCCAAAACTAGAAAACAATGCAAGAAACTGGCCAAAATTGCTTCCTTCTAAGTAAATTTCGTCATCTATTTTTCGTTCCTCTCAAAACCATTTCCGAATTGACACCTTTTTTGTTTTGCGTATATGACTCTACAATGCAAAAAACAGCTTTACGAAAGATCATCATGCCTGCAAGGGCTTCCTTCGTAAGAAGCGAGAGTGTCGCTTGCGGCGCCCCGCATCCTCATGCTCAGCTTTTCTGCTCATGTAGATGCCACGATCGGCGGTCAATAAATCGGCTTGTCATTTCCGCTGAACCACATCGTATCATCGTAGAAGTGCCGAAGCTGGCATAGTTTTGGTGCATCAACCGCACGACTTTCTCGTATTGCCCGCTTACTACTTTTTGCCAAAGCTGGAGTAGTAACCCAGGCTTGTGTTCAAGCTACAGCCCGTCACGTTACTAATCAGTAACATCTGGTAGCACCAAAGCGTTCACCTCGCAGGTAGACAGTTCCCTCGCAAAGGAATAAATCGGTCACCCTAACGGGTAAAAAATCTCATCATGGCTTTTATTTTCAAAAAAGCAGCCTTGAGCGTGCATGTGCGCTACTGAATGCGCACATTGATATTCCGTCTCTTCACGAACGAGGTACAGTATCCTGTAGCGGTAGACGCAAAAAAGGACTATTACTCACAACTGTATGACTCGATAAAGCATACCAATACCCTGATTGAAACATCTGAGAGTGAGGTTCTTGTAATTTTTGAGGGAATGCAAAAAGAATATATGGCCACAGAAAAGAGTGAGAGAAAAGAATTCTTAGGCGAATCCCAACAAATCGAAACGAACATTGGATTCGATACCTTGCTCACAGAAACGGACGCGATTCTGTCAGCCCTGGAAAAGCGTCTTTCTGAGATTCATCACGAACTCGCGCGTTTTCCCAGAGCGCTATCGCCAGTTCTGCAGAGCGCACAGACAGCTGAGCACTACTGTAGAAATGTGCCAAAAAAGCCAGAAAGGAGCATGTACGAAAACATTTTTCTCATGAACATCTGGGAGCCGATAAATTCAGCGGCGTTCCAGAAAACCTACAGAACATCGAAGAGCACCAGCCTTCCTATGAAAATATCGATCATTTTCCAAAAGGGCGCGAGCAAAGTTTTAAACGGCCCAGTACACCAAAGCTGAACTGCGAACAGCCAGCACCAAACACACTTCAACCGCCCCGAATCGCGATTCCCAAATTCGACGGTCAACCTGAAGAGTTCACAGGATTCTGGGCAATCTTTGACACGATGGTTCATATAAACACCACATTGTACACAAAAAGCAACATCTTTTTTTGCGAACACGTGTTTGATGAAATTCGCTCTCTGGTGAATGAAATGGCTCCACGTGATTCGCTCACAGTTGTGCTACTGCTTATGCAGCGAAATATTCCCTCCAAGTGGGTTGTATCACCATTATGTTTTTCAATGGAAAGGACTGATTCATAAGTGAACATCGACAGCTTTCCGACGCCGGTTCTTTGAAAATAGAGCAAATGCATGAGAAAATTGCTTGAAGGCTCCTCTTTGTCGAAAAGTTTTCTGCAATTGACTACTTAAAGGAATCGTCCACGGAAAATGAGTGTTTGTGTTACCCATACGTTTATGTTGTATTTGCCTAATAAGGGCCTCATGCAAAATTTCACGCGAAAAAATGCGAATCTGGCTGAGACACCGCACCACGAAGTGCGGTCCCAGTGGGCGGGGCCTAAGAGTAAAAGCCTCGTCCCGTGGTCCGCCGCCGTTGGGCACGGAGAGTGGGACTGTATACGAAACTTTCTGCTCCTACAATGCGTCTCCGACCACGGCGGACGCGGTACGAGGCTTTTACACGGAGGCCCCGCCCACTGGGACCGCACTTTGTGGTGCTGTATCTCAGCCAGTTTGGCAATTTTTCGCGTGAAATTTTTCATGAGGCCCACATTAGGCAAATACAACATAAGCGTATGGGTAACACAAAAACTCATTTTCCGTGGACGATTCCTTTAAGCGAAGAAAGTGGCAGTAGAGTGGCGGTAGGCTAGGCCTAGATGCATGAATTCCATCTTGGGTCGCTCATTTTGGCTCGAACGTTGAAGTTCGGTTTGCTGGTGCATTGTGGTACAATAAATATACTTTTTCCGAGCCCTAAGAATTTTTCCCGACTTGCCTTTGCTTTCCTTTTCGGGAGCCGTGCGTTAAACCTAGCCGTGACTGTGGAACACTTGACGTTACCCTCAACAATCGCAGTTGAATCGGTCAGTGGATCTCTAAGGTACTTCTTCCATTTGAGAGCGTGGACAATCGTGCGGAGAGAAGTTTTCGCCTCTCGTAGCTCCTACAGTCTGCCGAAGCGCTGACTCCCTCGAGTCTTCAAGTCGCCGTCAGGAAAGGGATAAAGGTGCTGTCTACCATTTCATAAGGCACCTATTCTGCCCTATTTGATGAAACCTCCAACTCGAGGTAACCATACGAGTAGTGAATCCTACACTTGAAGGCTCTTCAGCAACCTCTTATTGCTTTGAAATAGTCATGCTAAGCAACCAGTCATCCCTTCCACAGCTGCAGTTAGCCGTCATTCACGCCGCAATGAAACCGCGCATCCGTCCGAGCAGCGTGAAGTTGTATCAAATAAAGTTTCGTGGGATTTGTGTAGTGATCCGGAATTTTGCAAATGGTACACACATATGCTGGCCTCGCGCTAACTCCCTTCGAAAATTACAAAGATTCGGAGCGAGCTCTCCAGAAGATAGTACTAGCTCGCTTTATGTCAGAGGTTAGATATATGTGTAGAGATATTTTGAGATTCATATGGTGACATCCTACGGACAAAAGGGTGTTCTGCTTTTCCGGAAGGGTCCCAAGGAATAGAATTACTTGTAAGCAAGCTTGACGCCACGGTATTTATCAACTGATCCAGCGCTAATTATTGACGCTACATACCTCGCCATTTACATCCCATTCAAAAAAAAAACAACAAAATTTATATTGAATAGACACGTTATACGTGTGAGCGCTGATAAGCTGTGGTAAATATATTAGGTTGTCGAGAAAGTTCTTTCGTTTCTAAAAACGTGCTTTTTTTCCCTCAAAACTGCTTTCCAGCAGTTTCTTCTGTACATATATATGTAGTACAAGTTCTCACGCATCTATAGGTATTATTGTCTTCCATCTCCCGGATAACCTTTTCCGGCAAAATAAATGTATCAAAGGTCAATGTCATCTTCATTACCAAAGGTTTTTTTGAATGGCGTTAGATGGAAGGGAAAAGATGATAATCAAGATCAGGGCTATAAGTTGGATGGGGCAGCACTTCCCATTCAAGCTCGAGATTTTTGGACGAGTCTTTTTTCAATATGTGGGAAGACTCGCCAAAAAACTCTCGAGCTTGAATGGGAAGTGCTACCCCATCCATCTTATAGCCCTGATCTTGCTCCATCGGATTATCATCTTTTCCCTTCCCTATCTAACGCCATTAAAAAAAGCCTTCAATAATGAAGATGACATTGACCTTTGATATATTTAAGTTGCCGAAAAAGGTTATCCGTGAGATGAAGGACATTAACACCTATAGATGCGTGAGAACTTGTACTACATGTATATGTACAGAAGAAATTGCTGGAAAGCAGTTGAGGGAAAAAGCAAGTTAAAAAACGAAAGAACTTTCCCGACAACCTAATGCCATTCAAAAGCTGAGTTACAGGCAGCATCAGGGGAAAGTCGGACGAAAAGCAGAAGTAGTACATTTGAAAGTCGAGATGCCTTGTAACAGGACAGTGGGGAAAAAACGGATGAAAATGGCCAAAAACTCGAGAATAGGACCTCCTTTCCACTGTCGATTCTCGACGCGGACGACCTGTCCGTCAAGAGCCGGGTAGCCTGATTTAGTTTTCCACTGGCATGTTGCCAAGTAAACACAAGGGAATGCTTGGGAATACGACAGCATCTACTTTTTGAAGTGAGCTTGAAGCTAAAACTGCGAAAGCGCGCCGCAAAACCTTCGATCCTGCCGCAACTCCTTGGCCGCTCCCACCCCAGTCAATCGGGTATTACGTCATCCGGAGGCGGGATCGACTTATCAAATGCGGAACAGATGGGCGGCTGCGGCGTTCTGCAGCGCTTCTACAGCTCGGAGGGGCGCTTTGTCACCGGGATTTCGCCACAGATTGCCTTCTTAGGACCAAGACTACCATGTGAGTGACTTAATTCCTAGGATAGGATAATTTCTAGGATATTTCTAGGATCTATTGACTTAATTGTAGGGATTTCTACATTACCACATTACCCCTAATGCTGTCTTTAAGGTGAAAGGGGTGTCGGTAGGTAGTTCATTAGCACATATCCTCGGAAAGGATGAGATGCGAGTTCGAGTCCCGTCCGACACCGAAGCTTTTGCCCATCACTCAGCATCCTTATATTGAGTAGAGTTAGCCGGGGATTGCCCTACTGATTGGAAATACTGGAGGATAGTTATTGTCCAGTGATGTGACTGTATATAAGTACTACTCCCCCCCCCCCTCTCCCCCAACTCATTACGACGAAGCAATTTAGTGTTGAGCATACCATAAGGATCCACGCACTGTTAAAGAGTGGAGAAGCACTAGCAAGATGGTAGTGGTGAACATATTGATGCTGAGAACTGGTGCGAGGAAACTATGCGCATGAAGCTCTTTTCTAGCAGAAACCTAAAATGCCTACGATTATAAAACATTATAAGATTCTTGGCAGGGTGACACCAAAAATCCTTTGTATGCTTTCTGTTCTGGTGATCTATTTTGAGGAGCTTTCACTTTTTGAGATAAGAGGAGAGCAAAGTCGGTAAATGAATTGTGCGAGATTTTTGTTGGTAGTTCTACTTCTGATGAGGTGCCGAAGAGTGGAAATTGGCCCAACTCAATCGTCGGACTTGGTTAGGAATGAGCACGATGATAAGCGTGAATTAGGAAGGTCGAATAAAGATCGTCACATAACGTCAAGCCTGAGTCCCTTCTATCACTTATGGAAGCGCAAAAGTATTATATACTACAAGTTGGTGCACCCATGGATGCACCATGCCTTCAGGAGTATTTTAATGATTGCATGAAATAGAGAATAAGTTTTGTGTTCAGTTTACTAGGCGCAAGTCAGCTTATGCTTGGGTCCAATTAAAATTATGCAAAATCAAACGGTGCGGGATGCGGACTTGAACATTTTCTGAGATGAGGCGAAAGGTACCTTCTTGAAAACCTGTTAAGTGAATTCTACAATTCTACAGTCCTGGAGGTACCGAAGTGAATCATCAGGCGAATGTCTTTTTTTGCTTCTGATCGACATCAGTCGTTGGACAGGGCCAAGAATATGTGGTGTTCAAGAGGTTTACTTATCGCAACTGGTCAGGGGCACGGAATGATTCGCACCAGTCAGTCATAGAAATTACCTTTAGCGACCGGATAGTCAACCTTCTAGGGCGTAAACGTAAGAAAAGTTTTGCGTTTCAAAATTTGCCCATTTTTAAATCTTCAGCTCATCCCACCAAAACCAGACCTCAATTTGGAAAGTTATTTCTTTATTCATAAGTATTTATTATCGTATCGATAGCAAAGTTTCATATGGAGATCAAATAAGCCCATGCTAGTCAAGGCCTTCATGGCCTGACCTCGCACAATGGACACTCGTGGAGAAGGAGCGATCAGAGTCCCTCCTGGAAATGGTCATTCCTATAACGGACGTGAATATTGGAATAATTTCAATAAACTGCTGAATTGTACAGGTACGGGGTGCCCATCTACAAAAGTTACTGGAAGGCTAATAATTGTGGGAAATATGTCGCAAAATTATCCTATTATCCTACAATTTTTTGCAGATGTGATGAAAGGAGGGGGGTCTCCCGGATGGAGAAATTCACAATGCCTGTTGTCGATACCCACCCAACACGCAGTGTCATCTACTATGAGTGGTCTCGCGGCATCAAAGCGACGGAAGCTCGCGATCCTATCAGCGCTGCATTGGGCAAGGGATGTGTGAGCTATGAGACCGTGTGCCGCCGCTTCATCAGCTTCAGCAACGGCGAGATTGACATGGAAGACAAACCACGCTCAGGAGTTCCCTCTGGAACACGGAAAGAACGCTTTTCCACGAAGTGTTGGTAAAGGCGAGACAGTCACCGCTGCCGTATGCACCAACCAGTTCCAGCAGCTCGCTGTCGCTGTTCGAGATAAGCGCCGAAAAAGGTCCGCGGTCACCCTCCTTCATGACAATGCCCACTCCCACGTCGGGTAGAGTACCCAAGCTACAGGGGCTCAGCTGGGATGTCTTGCCCCACCAGTCATACCCTCCAGACATCGAACCTTCCGACTACCACCTTTTGGTACAACCCAATACTGGTATGCAATACCGAATGCTGTTCCCTTTTCAGTGCAGCCACTAAAGATCACACTAAAATTTGTGGGCATACTCTAAAATTTCTAGGCATAAGCATGACCAGTCGATGGACTTATGTAGGATAGGCAGCTGGGTCCTTTACCAATGCATTCCATATTACCTCAGAAGCATGCACAAATACAGACGCATGTCACAATTGCATGGTTGAAATTCACCTAAACATGGTCTTAAAGGCGGCAGGAAGATTCGCAAAGAAAAAAGTAAATGTTAGAACAGTCGAAGCTCGTTTTAGGAGGCTTGTTCAGGGAGGTCTGCGGATACTATATTCGTTAAGTCGAGTTTTTGACTGACGCATATCCATCATAGACCCTAAAAAATAATGTTGTCGAAAAAGGTGAACAGGCCGCATTATAATTACGCATGAATTAGGGAGCAAAACAGGACCTTCTATTTGAATGTTGACCATTTTGTTCACATTGATCATTCAGTGGTGCCGCCGATTTCTCCAACAATGAAGCTCGTCGGTTGATGAATGAGACAATGTAGTTTTCCTACGATAGCTCCAGTTATGTGAGCAGATGGAGCGCGGTTGGAGGAAGGGGAAATTGGATGGTATGAGACAGGCCAGACCCAAGTGTCGAGGAAAATAAATACTTCAGTACGACCCCCCCCCCCCTGATGAATGGGGGTCCAAACACGACCCTCCCTTTTTTCAGTACCAGTGACTGTTGCCGAATTGTATAGTTGCAGTGGTTTTGTTGCTTATCGCTAACCTTCACATTTATGACCCTCATCCTCCCGTCCCGTCGAATACGCGCCCTTTCCCCGCCCCTCTCCCCGCCGAGAAAGTTCGGCTGCCGGGCTACCCTAGAGTGAGACAGAAACGGATCAGTGCTGAGAATGGGTTCTCCTCCCCTTCTCGACCATGGGCTAAGTAGCGCACGGGGCAAAGCCCAGTGGGGTATCCCCTTTAGTGCTACGATTTTTGAAAAGGCCCAGAGAGAACCACAAAAGTGCCCAATACTTTTTGGATCTTTGTCAATGCCTGCCATATTTGGCATTGTTACACTGTGACACATTTTTATAACATTGTGTTCTTCTATCAGTATCCACCACTTCACATATCATTAGCTACTAGTAGCAGCACACGGTATTGGAAAAACTGCATTGCTTATTAGAGGCCTGATGCAGAGGCAGCTTCGATTGTGCCAATGCCTTGTACTCGACCGTCGTCGATTGTACAACATGCACCTGCCAATCCTTTCAAGGGTACATTCATTTATCTGGTGCATTTTCCATTTCTATTTAATAGAAATTTGGCACTATTCAACTATCACTACACCAGATACCGCGTGCTGGCCAAAAAAATAATTTTCGCTGAAATTTTGCCCAGAGAGGTTATTTGGGGAGCTGAGCACGAATATGACATTCCTTTTGAGCGTTAATGCCAATTTGGTGTAATTGCACCACGTTGCTGTCGTTAATTTTCATTACAGTGCTCATATAGTAGGGGCACCACACTGTTCCCGCAAGTTTTGCCTAAGCTTCAAGAAGGAAGACAACCTTTGCTTTTCTGAGACTTAGGCGAAAATAGACACTTGAGTGTGCAATGATGGCTGTAGGATAGTATCAAATGAAAGACGACAGCGGAAGGATGACGCTCTCATAAGCACTGTAGCAAAAACGAACATGACTGACGCAATCTGGAAAGGCGCTAAAAACGGCGCTCGCGTTTGAGGCCAACATCGTATCCGCGATCAGCATCCTGAACAGCTCCTAGATTACAATTTCAAACATTCAAACAAAGTTGAGGAAGAGAAGTTGTTGCACCAATTTGGCGCAAACGCCAAGAACGGATGTCGTATTCGCGATCAGCATCCTCAAATAACCCCCAAAGTTTCAGAGAGAATTTTTTTGACCAATTCGCAGCATGTGGGGTAGTGGTAGTTGAATAGTGCCAGAAGTTTTTGTGGATCGTTTCTTTAGCAACGTGAAAAGGTTCATTAACTATACCGAAGCGACTAAGATGTAACCAGCTGCAGTTCAACAATAATAAGCTGGGCAAACTAATGACAAGCACATGGGTAAAACTCGCTACACGATGGAAATTTTCGAAAGCATGAAGTGGGGTTTGAGTCCCGTTCGATACCGAAGCTTTTCCCCATTACCGAGCAGGCTTGTAACAAGTTTCTATCACTGTTTCTTGTATACAGCGTATTCACAAAGGTTTGTTTGTAATGTAATCGATGCAGCCACAAGTGAAAGGTAATAATTTCGTCGAAACAACTCAGTCGGATGCCACACAGGCGGCGACTCTCAAAATGCTTTTCATGTGGAAAGGAACGAATGCTTCTTAGCTCTCTGTGCACACCTCCTCCGCTTTACCTATTAGCTAATAAAAACGTCTTCGAATTTTCGCACACGGTACCCGACAACATTCACTGTTAAGAGCAGAGTGCAGTATCCGGAAATGGTATAAATCTGACCCAACATGTGCCAAGCCTACCAGACTTTTTGGAATTGATGGGGCATAAAGAGGCCCGCGTTCGTCTCCATCCAGTCTCCATCTCAGCAGCACATGATACCCCTGGTGTTCTTTCACTGGCAAAGTAATATTCCAGTATATGACTGGACTTTTTCAGCTCACTGCTTCGAGGCGCACAAAGGCATGAAATGATCGGTTATGGCACTTGTTCCTTTGGGTTGCATGTCTGGACCTTCTTGTCAATTAAGGCCATCGTTCTTTTCTGGGGAGTGTGCCAGCTAGTTTCAGTTTTGTCTGTAAGTCTTGTTTGTAAGTTTACGACATTCTTTTACTCACGCACCGTGTAGATTGAAGTAGGAATGCACTCTACAAACGTCTTTATCACTTGCGATGCGCAATGAAGCGAGCTTCGCTCATTTTGCTAGCTGATGATCCACGGAAAATATTAGCAGTATCGTGTTGGTGAATATCACAGGAACGCGCAGCTTCAGTTACCTAAAACATTTTTGTCTCATCTCGTTTAGGCACTCTACGGTTTTTTTTTAACAGAGGCAGAGAGGACTTCTCGTAAAACTATGCAAATATCTTCCATTTCGCACGGTATCCATAGCAAGAGTTGAAAGACTGGGATTATAGGCAGAACCTCGATGTAAATTTTCGCTTTATAAGAGGTTGGCTCAGACGGTATTACCCAAGACTCCATTTTTTCCCAAAGCAGTGTACGTTATGTAAGACTCATCTATCGATTTTATACGAAGCTAATTCTTGATATATGCTTCTCTTCAAATTTCATCACATCCTAGTAATGTTCCACTGAACGTTATGATGCATAAAATGTGGCACCGCAGAAGGATAGGTCTTCTTACATACATAATTGTGCATAGCATGTTACGCAAACCGCATTGAACCTTCAACGCATGAAGTAATCGAATAATGTACTCAATTATAGATGCAGTTAAGTATTATATCAGATAAAATGTATGCAGATATGTACTGGAGGCACATTTATATGGAAGAGATGGACATTTTGATAACACAGTACGTATCACATCGATTGTATGTGAGCTGAAGCGCAACAGTGCGAGCCTGAATACTTCTTGTCGAACGTGAAATTAAATACTCGTATTTAATGAGGCCAACTGGAGCTACTAAAACTCATACTTAACTCAGACGGAAACTTACTTGCTATTTGAACATACAAAGTATACGCAGAATAAATAGAGTATTTTTATATACGTCGACATCACATCCAATTTGATAGGTCGAAGTCCGGTTCCACATGGCAGTCACCTGCAGTGCATGATTGCAGTGGAAGATATTCATGTGAATGACCTCTCTTATTTCACATCGCAATGAAAATTTCAAGCAACAAGCATGCCGAAGGTCACTGACCTCATTTCTAATCGATTTAAAAGCCCTTTTAAACACGAATACTGGATCTTCGTTGAATTTTCTGAAAAGTACCGCTCAATCTGGTGCAGCAAGGCGTGACACCATGAAGTTTGAAAACAATGTACAACAGTTAAAAGCCTCAGTAATATATGTACCTCTTGCTTATCGGTATCGTAACGTTGAAGCTATTCGGCTCTTTACGTACGTGAGAATTAAGGGAGGCTTCTCTCGCTTCTTTCTCAAGCGTAGTATTGTAAGTCTGAAAATAAAATGGCTTTAAAAAAATATATAGACACTGCTCGGATAACGGTTCGTTATGCAATTACTCAAAGTATTCCTACTCTGGTAAGATGTCTCACTATCGTAAAACCGCACTGCCTACCATTGGCTTCTTATCTTCTGGACGGAATTGATTGATGGCTTCCAAAAGCACAAATTCATAGTTTACGTCATCGTCGTAGTAACGAATTTCGACAGGTATATAAGGAATTAATCGGTCTGAAATCACAAGACGTAGCCAACACCTCTTCAAAGTTCCTGGTGTACCTGGGGGTGAGCCTGCGTATCCCACGGCAAACAGAAGTGCGCAACATGCCTAAAATAAGAATGAAGCTAAGTGTGTGGAAGCATTACTCTATGTCGAAATTGATATTTCTGCTCAAAATATCTTTGATTGAGGATTTAGTCAATACTATAGTCGCCGCTCGGGCGGAGTTGGGGTCGGACAGGTGGCGTGCACTCTCATGATGTGGGAATCAAATCACGCATCAACGCCTGACCAGGCCAAAAGATCCTTCCATCCCTGCGAGGTGGTTGAAATGATACCAGCCTCGTCTGGGACGATAAAACCACTGACTTGTAAGACATTGTGTACAGATCGCATTCCTCTGCTACCTCCATCCTAAATGGTACTCATTTTTTCTTCCTATTTTCTTTCCTTTTGTTTACTCCTCTATTCCCCGTTTTGGTTCGTAGCGTACTATAAAGGAGTTCAAAATAGAAAACATTAAGAAAGTTCTATTTTACACTGTCTGAGAATTTGTGGAAGGTAGTTCTAAATAGGTATGGATACAGCTGGAACTTCTCTGAAGCTTTCGGGCGACTACGCTGGGTGAGGCACCAATTTTCAACAAAGCAGCTTCACATGTGGATCTGATAGCACCTCTACAGGCATGAAGCAAGGTGTACGATGTCATCGTAGAAATACGAGACGATGACTCCGGTATTTTTCTGCGACATATGGGAACCGAGAGAGATATCCTAATAAAGGTGCATTCACAGCCATGTCAATGCCTAACAACTAGGAGTGAGCTCCGAAATACCAGAAATCAGACAGCACAACTTCACGGCCGTACACGTACCGCTTTACGTAGTGTAAAAGTGGGTATATTCAATAAAAATGTTCTTCTCAGTGGTTGTATCCTTCGGCTGCTCACAGAGATTGTATTATTTGAGGTTAGTGACTGAATCTGACTGAATATTGCATGATATCGAGCATAAGTCAGTTAGCAGATTAATAAGCCCGCAATACATATATAGCACACCCATAAGGTCTGCCGGCAGGTGGTGAAAGTTTTGACAATGATCTACGTCGCACTAAAGTGATTCTGGATGCGCTGAGAACCCCTCATAGTTCAGAACATAAGTTTCTCCAGAAAGAAAATGCTTCCATATCTGATAAAGAATCTTTTGAAACGTACCGAAGATAGAGTGCGCAGGTGCATGCTGAGAACGAGACAGTTCAATCCAACGATGAACGAAATATGTGCACTAACATGCGGGGCTGCTTTTATAGGAGTATTACTTGGATTTGATGAATAATTTCTCTACAGAGCAGAGTGCAGTTGTGTCCACAATCGAAAAGAGAGAACGCGTTGAAATAGGAGAAGCACGGGACCTATTGATAGACGCGGAAATGATGTGCAGTGGATGTGCTATAACAAAAAGGAACAAATCGTGAAGTTATAAAAGCTCCCACAAATTTTGTATTCGGCATCGATATATTTACCATCAAACATCTTTAGCGTGGCTATATAGGCATATTGATCAACAATATTTCAAGCGTTACTGCGCCCGGACTCTCTCCGTCGATTGGATAGTCGAGAGCTTTCTCTTTCAGAAATCGGATATCTTGCGCCAAGAAAGCTTCCAAAGGTAAAGGGCGAAGATACGACAGGCTTATGCTTTGTTAGGAGAAGAGACACAGAGTAAATATTTTGATATTTTTAATTTTTGATAACTGCTGTTTATCGCCGCAGCTCGCGATGCGAAAGTGACTACGAGGATGCTGAGTTATGGGCAAAAGCTTCGGTGCCGGACGGGACTCGAACCCGCACTTCATCCTTTCCGGGGATATGTGCTAATCCATTACACTACCGACACCACCTTCACCTTAACTCAGCTTTCTGAATGGTATATTTCGGTAGTGTAATGGATTAGCGCATATGCCCGGAAGTCCCCTCCGACACCGAAGCTTTTGCCCATAACTCAGCATCCTCGTAGTCACAGAGTAAATAATTCCATGGCCTTATTTTAGTATGCAATGAAATAGTGAACGCCCTATGGTGCGGTAGGATTCGATCTAGCTCCGCATATAATCTATACTGCGAAATTCACATGATGGCATGGGGATGGTTGCTGTCCAAAGTGATCGACATAGTAGTGCCTCCTTATAGCACAAGGATACCTGGCGCGCATTTCGAGAGCGGACATCATCATCTACTTGGTAATGCAAGCTTCAGAGAGCAACAATCTCTGCTGTCAGCATCAGTGAAGAAATCTAGCAAAAATTATTTCTTTTGGAATGGATCTACGAATGTCACTGCAGATTTTTGTGTAGTGGAGCCTTTAGGGCTTCACTTCTTGTAGCCACAAAATCGTACCTTTACTCTGCATTACCTTGTACAACACTTCAAACAACATTATGTACCGGAATCTCTGCTGTCAGCATCAGTGAAAAAATCTAGCAAAAATTATTTCTTTTGGAATGGATCTACGAATGTCACTTCAGATTTTTGTGTAGTGGAGCCTTTAGGGCTTCTCTTCTTCTAGCCACAAAATCGTACCTTTACTCTGCATTACCTTGTACAACACTTCAAACAACATTATGTGCCGGATGAGTACGGATTAGTAATAAAGTGTGAAGACGTGGGATAAATGACATCATTAAAATGTGTTACATGTGTGACATGCATTTCCTTATTGCATTAAATGCATTAGCATTTCACAGGTGGTAAAGATGTGTTTTGCCAGTTTTTTGGGCCCATCGCCCTTTCATTCTCTCGTGATGAAATGGTTGCGCCCTTGTTCCACTAGGCGCTGTTTAGGGCAACTGTCTGTACTTATTCCGATACATGTTTGAGTGTCGCGTGATGGAATGGTGGCCCATGTTTTGTACTAGGCGAGGTTTAGTCAGATACATGCATTTGCTTGCCCTTATTTCGGCGTCATCCCAGCCAGGCAGAGGGCACTACACAGTGCCCGGCTTCTGAAGCTATTTGCTTGACTCAAGATGGAGAAATGAGCCTCTACTGTGCTCAGCTCATGCTCATGAAATATACTACTGTGTAAAATGTGTGTACGAGTGCGCAGATTGACACGGCTATATTCAACAATATAGTGCCCCTCTTTCTTTTCTACAGCACCCTTGATTCGATATCGTGTGGCCGGGGTGTATGGAAAATTAAACGACAGCTTAGCGATTGTGCACAATGTGTAGCGTTGATTTTGGCGAATTGGCGGCCCACGTAGAGCACATTGGAATGTCCCCACTTTATTATTATTATACATATCACCAGGAAATATACTGTAATGACACACAAAGGAGTGCCTAATATTGCCGTGCACCCTTTTGCAATACCTGCCCTTCGACATAAGGTCGTGTTCTGATACCAATATCCACTGTTCCACCAGTTATTGGCTGATAGTTACAGCACATGACATTTGAAAAGCTGTGTCGCCTGATAGAGATACTTGTAAAAGCGCTCCCTCAAATGAGACGGATAACCATGGGATAATGTGGTAGGTAAGTGTGATTCGGCAAGACGCATAACAAGAACACTTACAAATTCTTCGAAGTGTATTCGCAATACTCCATGTCCATTGCATCAGGCAGCAAGCTCAAATTGCTTAAGGAACAATTTTCTCACATTTACAATGTGAGAAAATGATGTTAGCAAAGAATAGTAATCACCCCAGCTCACGAGAGCAAAGCAGTAACCTCATCACTTTTGAGCAGCAAACCATTAACCGCATCATTTTTGACTCGCTACTACTACTGATCGCCCTCTGGTTGTTTCTGCTGGGGGAAACTTTTCCTGGTGTTCATGGGACGGGCCCTGAAAATTTATGCTCGATGGCGTTAGAAACTGTAGACAAAGGGACGTAGTAGTAGGGTAGGCAGGCAGATCTTGAATAGACGACGGATACGATACGGTCGAGAATGATTCATAACCACCGGGAGGTTTTTTTCCTACAGAATCTATACGCTATGCAGCTTTCCAAATGTTTGTGCTGCAGCCATTAGCAAATTTAGATTGGTGCATAGTTGTTGCGGCTTCTTACTGTAACGTTTTTCGATGGCGAAAGCGCACCCAAATAAGCACAAGCCCACTATTTAGAGGAATTGATGTTCACGATAGGCGGAGTTAGACTTAGTTCTTATGTGCTTCGTACACTTTGGTTGATCCCTACCGAATCCTAACTTGCCCGACCCCTTCAGGCCCGTTCCTAACTTGCTTCTTGTGTACTCCGTACACTTTGGTAAGCCCCTACGCAATCCTTAACGGCGCGACCTCAACAGACCCATTCCTAATTGACCCAATTTTTTAGACCTTTTCGGCGCAAGCCCGCTCGCGGTGGGGGGGGGGGGGCTAGGCTTGGTTCCTATGGGCCTTGCACGACCTCTCCACGTTGCAGTTAAGTATGGCGTATGTGACAAACAAGCTGACACACACACAGACATAAACACACCAAACTTCTGGTTTATATATAGGTACTGATAAATTCGTTGCCATTGTATTGTGTTGCTAACCAGGAAAGGCTTTTAACTTCCCATGGAACTTCAAACAGGAACCCCTACCGATCAAAGAGCTTCGAACGCTGATTAAAAGTGTGAAAACCAAAAGTGCTACGGGCGGTTCCGAGGCGAGTTAGGAGGGGTCAGAGTTTGCCTGTGTTATCTCATTGGCGAGGGACTTTGCCACGTCAGCACGGCTGTTGCTGATGCCAGAAACGGCTCCTGTGGCTCTCGGGTAGTGTTCCGGATCTGCAGGATAGCATATGAGGGTTTGCTTCCCGCCGGTGAGATTTTTTTGCATTTTGTGTTTCATTGCCAGGCATTGCTTTTCTTTCACTTCTGAACGATTCCTTGTACTGGTACCTATCGCACCCATTATTTACTCTACCACTTTAATTACAAATACTAACATTACAGACAGGGCAAGGATATCAGGTCAAAGAGACTCCCATACCACACGAATTAGGCGTTGTTGCGTAAAAAGGTTATGATGTTCGCGTACAGAGGGTCGAATTACCCCTCTGTGCAGATTTTCAGCCAAATCCAGTTTTTGTTCAACTTCAGAAAATTGAGGTGGTCAAGGGATGAAGTGGTATTTTTTGAAATATGTTCTACACAAAATTCGAAAAGGATAACCTACACATACTTAGTACACTTGCCCATCGCACTAAACGTGCGTAACAAGCGTCAAATAAGAGCATTTCCTCCGCAAGGGTTAACGACTTTTCTTTTGTTCAATGTGTTGGCACCCATTAGCCCGCGTTTTTTTTTCGAAATTTGGTCGAATTCTTGAACTGGCAAAAAACTCGTACCTTGGGGTAATTAGGTTCCCTGAACACGAAAATTACTTAGGTTTCGCACGAGAAGGACTGGCTCGCGCGATATGGGCTTCCTAACATACCATGTAATACTGGTATAATTTATACACGTAAACGTGTAGACAATGAATCACAGAATGCAAAAAAATGTCCACCGGCGGGGAGCAAACCCTCGATTCCTACCCTGCTGATCTGGAACACTACCTGTGAGCCACGGTGGTTGTTGCAACCTAACGGCAACGGCTATGCTGATGGGAAAGTGCCTCGCCAATGAGATATAGGCAAACTTACACCCTTCCTAACTCGCTTCGGAACGGATCGTAGCACTTTTAATTCTCACTGTTGTAATCAGCCTTCAAAGCTCTATCGATCGCTATGGGTCCATATTCGAAGTTCCATGGGAATTTGATCACCCTTCCTGGTGTGTGCAGTTCACCCATGCTGTGCATAATCAACTAAATTTTATCGAAGTTGCCGATGTTCATCCGCTATGAGTTTTCCATGCCCTTTTTAGCGTTTACCGTGAATGACTACAAGGACCAGTTCGCATTGATTTCGATGTAGGTTCAAAGGAATTCTTCTAATATGCATATAATGAACTCCACACTAGAAAGCACTGCAAGGAACTGGCCAAAATTGCTTCCTTCTGAGCAGATTTTGTCATCCACTTTTCATTCCTCGCAAAACCATTTAGCCGATTTGACACCGATTTTGTTTCATGTATGTGACTCTGCAGTGCAAAAAACAGTTTAAGTAAGATCATATCATCAAAAGATCATCCTGCAGTGGCCTTCTTTGAAGAGGCGCGAGAAACTTCTGTTTCTTTCCGCTAGGACTTGAACAAGCATACACACGTTTTGTCCATTATTCTTTATAATACGACCCACCAATCACCACCACCTTTCTGATGGCCGCCACTTTGTGGGGCGCTTTGTCGGATTTCACTTTTTCGTGAAATTTTGCATGCGGCTCTTCGGTTTTGCAACAAATACAACATATATAGTACCAGGGAAACTGATTCTCGTGCTGATTTTGATGTGAATCCATCCAGCTTCAATTTTCCCGTGTTTCCCTTCAATTTTTAGATGAGAATCTCGAAAAACACTTTCACTCTCAACAAACGCTTTACTCTAGTAAACGTATCAAATTCTTAACCATATTTTGCAGTAGATCGCGTTAATATATCCAAAAAGTGAAGGGTAAAGAGTGAGAACACTCAAAATTAAAAAGGAATTGCTGCGCTCTTTGCGTCATTCATGAGAAATCATATGTAGCTCCACTCATGAGAAGTTTTTGTAACTTATTCCGTTAATCGAGTCTTTTCGTTTGTTTGGACAATCAACTCCAGCGGGCATGACCAGATAGTTGTCAGCAGGTGGGAATCAATAACGCAACCCGATGGGATAAATAAAAGTAAGAGGAGAGTCTCTCTGAGAAGGCAGCAAGCCTCATCAGTCATGTAAAATTTTTTCAATGAGAAGTGTGCCCACTATCAACACGATAAAACGCGAGAAAGGAAAAAAATGATAAAACTGAAAAGGAGAATGGAGAGCAGCGTATTTGTATTCATAGCAGCAAATATTTGAACGTATTTTACACAAAGTTGCACAAATAATGCATTTGCCCAACAACCCATAACGAAACATTTTGAAAGTAGGCATAATTCGACGGAAGGATTATTACAAGAACCAACCGCCGGGTAGAAGGAAGACCCACGTGTATCTCTAGCGGAACCGTTTCTTTAAGTACTTCGAAGAGCAAGATCATCGGACAAAAGTAACCTCGTCCATTAATCTTTGGAGCAGTGATTAAGTTGCTAAGTTCTTACCTGGCGCAGCGCAAAGACTTAAAATAACTATGAGGAGCACGAAAACAATAAGAGCGAGCAAAACGTGAATCACTGAGATACTAAAAACACTAGGAAAAACGCTAGCAAACCGCTGCACAGTGACGTGAAAATCAACTATATTTTTGGTGCACAGTAACGCATAATGTGTGTGCGTGTGCTGCTGCATTTAATCTGACGACGGTACTGTACCAAATGCTGCGTTGGAAACTTATAATCTTGTTCTGCGATTGCAAAATCGCAGCTGAGTGTAGGCCATGTTGAAATGGTGGCCGACATATAATTTATGGGATTGATAACCTTTAGCACTCACCATCGCGCTGCGATGATGGCACACGCTTTACCGTCGTGGGAGGTTCCATCTACTCTAGAATGGAACCACGATACTCATATAATCATGAACTGTGCCTTTATGTTCATGCATTGTAACCATAATGCAATCATTGATTCGTGCAAAGACGACATGTCCGTATCCAATTAGAAGAAGGAAAATGGCATAACTGCACTTACGTCTATGGGCTACCCATATGTCAATCAGCGCTCACACAGGATATCGTTCTATAGGGTTCAATCATCTAATATGGAGTAGAAGCCGGATGCGTGGCGCATCCACACGAAGAGAACAGTTTAGCTTACAGCTAAGCTAGTATTTCATGTAACACCAACACTGGAACATGTAGGGGTGAGTACTCTCAACTGATCCCAAAAAATAAAATGCGGAGCTGGAGTCAAGCCTGTGGCGGATCTTCAGAGCGAGATCTATGAGTATTCAGTACTCATCTGCTTTTCATCTGATGGTCACGAGAGAACATCTTGTAAACCCAAGCAATCTTCCAGTTGTATCTATTGTTCGGTGAAAAGGTAGAAAGCATGGCGAGAGCGAAAATGGTGAACGTTGAAATGTTGAACTTACTGCATTGCTACTAGAAAAACTGTCTAGAAAGGATAAAGCCTTTCCTGAAGTGGTTCTGAGGGCACTCCCTGTGGGGCTGTCACGCTCTTGACGAAAAAATTTTTTCCTCCATCCGAATTTCCCAAGACGTAAACAATAAGAAGATCAAAAGCCCGTCAAAAGTGGCAGTGTCTCTAGTTTTAGAATGTTTATTAGGTAGCGAAAAATACATTAAAAGTTATAGCTGTCAGAAGTCAAAAAGCCCGTACGCAATTTTCATTTTTCCTGAATAATTTTCGCCTTGCGTTCCTCTCGGACTTCAGAATATTCGGAGCAACTAAAATATTCGCTAGGAAGAGGAAACTTAGGTCTTTTCAGAAACGTTTCAGCTTCTCAAACGGTACACTGCTGGGAAAATTACGATGGTGCAAACAAGATCAGTTCTTCAATTTTTGCGCATTTTTGTCGGTACGCGCTCCAAGGAGCGACGAAACGCAACCTACTGTTATCGCCTCTTCATCGTGGGTGTATGTCGTTTGGCGCGGCCCTCGCAGCCAATTTGCCAATGGGGGCATGGGCCGTCGGGACTCTCCCAGATTTACCTAAGCTTTTTAGGGGAGGAGCTTTGGCAGTGCCCCATTGGCAAATTAGGTCCAAGGGGCCGCGCCAAACGACCGTCTCCCCTTCATCGTTTCTAGTAATTGCAATTTCCATTACCTTTTTAACTTTTTCACTGTTTTCCAAATCATATTCTTGGTCGTGTCTCGCTTTTTTGTTGGCGTCACATTTTAATTAGTTTTACTTTTGTTTTTTTTTCAGGTGATCGAAGCAAGACTTTGGAGCAGCGTCGGTACAGACTGTATGCAAGGAGGTTGGGTTTTTCGTGTCTGTTGTTTTCTACTTCTTCCTTTCAGATATCGTTTTGCTTTCTTACTCGTCTTGAAGTTTCGGTGTGCAATTTTACTTTTGGGTTTTTTTCAGTTTGTCGAAGCAGGACTTTGGGGCACCGTCAGCACAGACTCTGTGTAAGCAGGTTTCTTGGTTTTTTTTTATTTCGAGTTTGTTGTTTTCTACTTTTTCATGACTATTGTTTCCTACTTGTTCCTTCTAAGCATTGTTTTGCTTTGCCACTCGTCCTGATTATTTGGTTTATGGATGTTCTTTTGTTTCTCTTCAGGTGATTAAAACAGAACCGAGAAAGTTATGGGCAAAAGCTTCGGTGTCGGACGGGACTCGAACCCGGACTTCATCCTTTGACTTTCGCATCGCGAGCTGCGGCGATAAACAGCAGTTATCAAAAATTAAAAATATCAGAACCGAGAAAGATTTCATAGAGTGCACTGTCGTTTCGAAAACTTCTACTATTATACTCCCACTAGGTAAGCACATTTCATGCTCTTTTTTTTTTGATAGCACGGATTTTATCTCGTTCCTGTTCCTTAGAGAAAGAACAGTAAAGATAGTTGGAAGATCCTCTTGCACAAGCGAACCAATGAAGCTTTATGGCAGCAATGTACTGAGCAATATTATATAATCCGGCAGCGGTGACTGACCTTGTTGTTGGTTAAGGGAGGTCGTACATTTCTCCCATAAAAGGGCGATCGTTTTCGAACAGCCATTTTTCTTGACACCTGAGAGTGCCCTCAGTGTGCCCCTCCCCAAGTCCACCTCCCCATGTGGCTCGAAAACAGTTTTTCGGTCAATTATTGTGGTTTTTGAAGAATGGCTTTTCCCGTATAAATGTGAATGAATTAATTTTGACACTTTCAAATCACAAGGTGCTTGAAGGCACACTACGTGATAAACAGCTAAGTACTTTCTTTTCCTTTGTTGCGGCTGCACGTTGCACCCTCATGGTCATGCCCGCTTGAGCACAACTAAGCCGCAGACGCAAATGAATCACAGCTAGCTTTAGACGAGCAAATTTCCAACGTGGTGTTCACGTTATCAGGGGAATTGCGATAAGGGAGAAATATCCAACGAAACATCCATTTCGATGATGAAGGCAGGTCCCACGTAGGCAATCATTCGTCTCACAAGGGAAGGGTTCCCACTTCCCATGGAACTTTGAAAAGAGACCCGGATGGATTGATAGAGTTCCGAACACTTTATAACTGTGAAAACTAAAATTGCAAAATGCCACTTTGAAGCGGATTAGGAGGGGTCGAAGTTCGCCTGTGATATCTCATTGGCGAGGCACTTTGCCATCTGCACTGCCGTTGGTGAGCCAACAACGGCCACCGTGACGCAGAAGTGGTGGTGCAAATTTGCAGGATGTTCCCTCCCCGTCGGTGGAGTTTTTTTTTTACATTTGTTTTTCATGGTTAGTAAGTGCTCTTCATTCACTTCTTAACGTTTCCTTGTACTGATACCTACCCCACCCATTACTCACTCTGCCACTTTGTTTATAACTGCTAAAATAACTCATAAAGGAAGGAAACCAGTTCAAAGTAGCCATTTGCAATAAGATACATGTCAATAGATGCGCTTTTGAACGATGGCTTCAATCATGGGTTCAGCACCTGCCAAACTATTCTCTGAAGGGAGTTATGGACGTTTACCTTTACCTGAATAAATAATGCTATTACATGGTGCGTCTAGAAGCACATAACGCACGATCCATTCGTTCTCGTGCAAGACTAGTGTCATTTCAGGTTCAGAGAATCAAATTGCGTAAGAGACAAGTTTTCAATCAATTCGAAAATTTGACAACATTTCGGAAAATTTCCAGGCCATTGGGTGGGTGCACATTGAACAGAGGAGAAGTCCTTAACTATTGTCGAGAAAATGTTTTTCCTCGACGCTTGTTACGTACGTTTGATGCGATGGGCAGGTGTGCAGGTATGTGTGGGTGTTCTTGCTCAGGTTGCAGGATTTTTTGAGAAGGAATTCAAAAACTACCACTCTTTCCTTTGGCCACCTCCAAGTTTCCGACCAAAATCTGGATTTGGCTGAAAATTTGCACAGAGTGGTAATTCGACCTCCCGAGCATGAATATCATAGTCTTTTTACACAACAACTCTTGATTCGTGTGGCAGGAGCTTCCTTTCGACCTGGTATCATTCCCTTGTGAGTAATGTTAGTGGTTATGAATAAAGTGGCAGAGTAAATGATGGGTGCGATAGCGACCAGTGCAAGGAAATGTTCAGAAAAGAAAGAAAAGTATTTGCTAACAATGAAAGGCAATTTGCAAAGAAAACCTTCACCAGGAGCAAACCCTCGAACCCTATCCTGCATATCCGGAGAACTACTAGGAAGCCACGGTGGCCGCTACGGCTCACCAACGGCCATGCTGATGGCAAGATGCCTCGCCAGTGAGATAGCTCAAGCAAACCGTGTCCCCTCCTAACTTGCTTCAGAATGGCATTTTGAAGTTTTGGTTTTCTTAGTTCTGATCTATATCAGGACTCTATCCGACATCTGGGTAGCATTACAAAGTTCCATGGAAAGTTGAAAACGTTCCCTTGTTAGGCCTAGTGTGATTTGCTTGAGTGGGCGTGACTCGGTTATGTTGAAGCGGGCACGATAGGGTGAAATTGCACTGTGCACCTGCAACAAAAGAGCCGGTAAGCAGTTCTCCAAGGACTACTAGCCCTTTTAAAGTGATTTACTAATCTGATCATCGCGTGGTGTGCCTTTATATGCCTTTTTAGAGTGCCGAGTAGTCAGGGACTAAGCTCATCCATGTTAACTAAGTCTTACACTTTACGATTTAGGTAAAATGGTGCCAAACTCGTTTGAGAGGGTAAAAACACTTACAGGAATATCGGCTAGACTCCAGGAGTCGAGGATTCTTCGACAGGGGAGGGGAGGCCATATCTGAAAAGGTGGGCGATAGAAACAGCTCTAGAAATCTGAATTTTCAGTATGCTGATTTGGAGCAAGTAGTGTCCTGAAGTAAAGCCGTATGCGGAAATGTGAAGTGAAAATCTTTTTGCTTCAGGTAGATCCACATTTTGAGCATTGTCGTCTGAGAATGCTCAACAAATATCAATAGACATGAATTCTGGGTGCAGAGAAATGCCGCATTATGGCAACTTTTAGCCTCGGGCAAGACTTGAACCAGGAAACTCGAAATAAAGGCGCGATCCTTTGTTGTCGATATGCTACCATGACAATGTCACAGTTTTGCAAATAAGAGGTCTATATCAGCAAGGAAGTATCTATGTTGTTCTATGGCAACTGAAGCATAGAGGCGTCGTTGACTTTAATCATCTCGAGCAGTTATGAACTATTTCCACTTCCCTTGGTTTTGATTGTATTGTAGAGGCATTCATAAATGTGTCCAATGATTCCGTGCGCCCTTTATCTAACGACTGCCTTTCGACATGTTTGTACAGAAATGTGTTCATTTATCATTATCCAGTATTCCACCATATACTTGCTGACACGGAAGTAGAAGTGCAATGCATTTTGAAATCTGTATTGTGTAATAGAATGATTTTGTAATGTATCAAGCTCGGCTACATCCGTTGTTTGTTCAGTGTGTACTTGCTCGGAGGAGGGAAAAACTCACCGGCGCGCGTATGCGGTGCGTGCTCGGTGACGTCACAGCCACCGCGAGACGCGGCGGTGTGCGATGGCCTGCGCTACAAACATTGCGTTTCAATGAGGTTAACCTCGCTGTTACTTCACCAAAGTCTTGAAATGGCTGACGCTTTCCTACCCGCATGGTTGTACATCGAACGGAGCACTCACATTCCTCTGATTCTGCATCATTGGGCTGAGGCGAATTAATACAACTGAACAGGCAAGCCACATCAAAAAAGGCTAGCTCTCCCAGCCAGGGTATGTCAGTCAAGGCAGCAAAGTTTGCCGCAGCATTATGTGCTCACCCTCAGTGTATTGACAATGTACCAGGAACCTTATCCTCTTTAAGACGCCATGGTAGGAGCACAGGCCATCGCTCACTGTCGCGCTGCGCGGTGGCTGTGACGTCACCCAGCACGCGCCGCATCCGCGCGCCGGTGAGTTTTTCCGTGGAGCCTTACTTGCTTGCTTTACAGTGATACATTCTTTCCCTACCATTCCCAAAGCTCTCCATTAGAGAACGTTATGGGGTATCACGTGATCGGTATGAAAATTTTCACCGATAAATCAGAAGCAACAAGAGTATGGTCGATGACGGTACAAGCTAATTGCAAACCAAGGAAGTTAATGACAAGTGTAAAAGTACTACACACCTATCGGAAGAAAATGTACTACTCACTCTTACAAAACATTAAGGACGTTCTCAGACATCAACGCTGAGAATGTGGCTTGTATGAATGCATCCAAACAAATCTCTGTCATCTCAGACCCAAAATGATACATTCACCCTCAACTAAAAATCTTAAAATTGTAACTCTCTATCATCCTGTGAAATTTTGAACAAATCTCACTGCGGTCATGAGTTCAAGATTGAGTGAAAGTTGTTTAAGAGGAGTGAGCTTCTTCAGGTGTTGGGGACTGAACACAATCAAAGCGAAGTTGCAGCAGCGGTTCCACGGAATCTCGTGATGTAGTGGAAGCCGTGGCAATGAACAGCAGCTCCTCTTTTTAAAGGAAAAAGATTCCACGGATCTGGAGAAGAGGTGTGAAGTGCGACTCAGGACAATTTTTAGCGCACCGAATAGACGTTCCAGTGATATTCAAAACTTGACCATTTCACAACCCTCAAATCGTGCAAACTTTCTAGTGATTGAGCCTTCACTAGAAATTCAGGCTTTATCAATCAATTTGAATAATCGCAAAAATGATCTGCACTGCAGTGGGAAGGTGTGAACGATCAATGCTGTACAGATGTTCAGAAATTCCTGACGCTTTTCATTCTTTTCATTTTTACTCTCGCTTGATGACATGGTCTGCCCTTCTGATTCCTTAACGCCATCGTTGTTGCTCGGCAGGGATGTGTGCCAGCGAGTTTGCGTTCTGCATGTAATGTCGAGCCAGGGCTGCTTCGGACATCTTTCCGACCCCACTTCGTCTACAGTAAAATGGAAACTTACATTAGACATGACCTTACTACTGAATGGTACATCGTTTAATAATCGTTTGCTTTCTCAGAGCAAGCCATCCCTTGGGTATTTTCTGGAACAGCAACCTTGTCGCGGCCTCACGGCCTTCTCATCCTCACGTACCTGTTCAGTGAGTGCAACCACAACAAAGAGGAAAAGTTGGCATCGTAGCACTTGCGCGATATTATCCAGCGAAAACTCATTCCTATAGTAAAGTGCCTGTGAGCCTACTGCGGTCCAGAGTTCTTTTTCGTGCATGGGGGAGAGGGAGTTTCAACAATTTTTCGTTCACTGGTGAGTTTATAAATCGAAGACTTCTATGGGTGCTATCGCCGGTGGTGAAGGGGAGGAGGGAATCGGTGGCGGTGTCACGTAACTGTATTGACCCTAATTCCATCTCATAAAAAGTTCCACCTATGAGCACTTTGGAGGGATGTTCAGAAACTTAAGTTCACCCAAGCATTGGTGGAAGGAAGGAAGGTTCTTTTCCTCTAAAGATTAGGTAAAAATAATATCCTTAGTGGGATGCCTCTCTCATTGCGATAGTCCCCTCCCATGTGCTTTCTGCAATAGGCACGAAATTCCACAGTTTATTGCGAGGTGTGCTTTCAAGCGATAAAATTCAGTGGAATAAAGTCATTCTGAGAACCGCAGGAACGCAAACCTGGCCATTTATTGCAGCATTTTTTCTCACTGTGCTTGCACACATCGGTTTATTTCCTCACATGATAGTTCGCACTATAAACCGTGGCTGAGTTTACCTTTTATTGTTCCACATATCTCGACCTAACACTGTTTTTAAGGGAGTCAAAAAGAGGGCAAGGGTTTATGTAAATTTCGCTGTGTGAAAAGGACGATTTGAGCTTCCAAGGACTTTCCAGGACTGCCTTGCTTCTTTCAAATTATGGTGGTATACAGTTATACAACGCTGATCCACTGATCCTACATACGCCTAATTCTTCAAGAAGTCCTGCACGAAAAACGAGTGTTTCGTTACTCTTATATTTATGTTGTGTTTGTTTGATAGAAGCGCCATGCAAAGTTCCAAGTGAAAAAAGAGGATCCGACTGATTGCCAGATACAGCTCGTCAAAGTTGCAGACGGGTGGGGAGGGGGTCAGAGCGTTTGCCCCCGGAGGCGAAGTGTGTGAATAGAAAGCCGAGTTAGTGTTCTCACACTCCGTCTCCAAACGGACGACAACGCGGGCACTTACTCTGAGCGCCCTCCCACTCTCCTCGGTACGCCACTTTGAGAACCTTATCTTAGTCGGAATCTCACTTTTTGCATGAAATTTTGCATGGTGCCCTTATTAAGCAAATACAACATGAAAATTAGCTTAATAGAAAAACTACTTATTCCTGAAGAATTTCTGTGAAATATGCAGCTCCACAAAATCTATCATATTAACAAGGATGTGCAGCAGCATGACATCCGGCATTGAATTTGTGCTTCAACAGCTATAGATTCTTCAATGCAGTAGTTATGCAAGCGTGTTACGCGGGAAGGCTCTGCATTAAAACTGTTTGAAGTGCACGAGCTCATCGAGAAGGCTTTCTCAGCTGAAGTCCAAATGCAACGAAGAATTACACCGAATCGAGACTGTGAAGCAAGCACATTTATACGAATAAGATGGACAGTTCGATAACATACTGCTACTTATCACATTGATTTCGTGTGAAACACCGGCACAGCCCTGAACACGTATTGTCGTAGTGAAAACAGACACTTCATATTTACATGATAGCCAACTAGAAGTGTGGAAACTCACTTGCTAATCGAACATGCAAAGTATGTGCAACAAACGTGCTCTCTCATCTAAATTGGCATGGCATCCAATTTGATGGGAGGTACTGAGGAAAAACATCGTAGCTACCTAAAGTGAAGGAACTTATAGAAAAAAATCATAACGTTGCCCTCGTCCCAGTAGTAAGAATTCCTCATAGAAAGCAAATCAAAGGTCACTAACATCTTCTGGCACAGTTCTCAAAGCCTTCCTGAATGCTCTTCTCGGTTTGAAGTTATATTCTCTAAACAACTTAGGATCAAAAAAGCTCGATAGCACAGAACGAAATTTAGAAAATGACAGTAATGCAACTTACGCTGCGCTTATATTTAGAGAAGCTTCGAAGCGATTGAGTACACCACCGAAGCTACTTGTCTTTCCTTTTTTGCGATAGGCATTTCTTGCATCTTTTTCAAGCTGATGATTGTACTTCTGTAAATATTATAGAAAGTATTCCAAACACATAAACACTGAATTCGGGTAATGATTCAGAGAGTCATTGCTCAAGAACCGCTTACCATTGGTGGCTCATTACCAGGGCGGAATTTGTTGATGGCGGCCAGGAGATCGTCTTGATAATTTTTGAGCCCATCTATCTCGTCTTCAGGTATGATAGTTTCGAAAGTATAGGGTTGATCTGAAAGCATAAGACGTAACAAACAGTTTGGAAAGTTTCTGGCGTACCTTCTAGTAAACCTGCGTATCCTTGCGAAAACAACAGCACACAACATGCCTGAAGATAGATAAAGAAGTGATTGTGCGGAGGCTTTGTTCGTTCGCAGAATTGTCATATTTCTGCTTTCAAGTTAGTCTTGTTGGATTCAATATTACAAGCACCGCTCATTACTTATTGTTAGTATTAAGTTTTCACTATGTTTTCACTATACTATGTTTTGGTTTTTAGAGAGTAGTATGAAGGAGTCCAAGATCGACGTTAACGGAATGGTTCCGATATGCAGTCACTGGAAATAATTGAAAGGTGTAAAGTGTGGAAATCGCTTGCACTCGGTCTGAGCTTCCAACCTAACACATGGAGTGAGGTACCGTGCAAGCAGTCCCAGATGATGTTTTTATAATACCCTTACAGGCATGAAGCGGAGCGTAGGGTGTCGTCGTTTAAGGACGAAACGACGATTCCGGATTTCTTGTTGTTTATGGGGGTCAGTTGTGAGTTATACTCGTGAAAGCCAACACTTGCTGTCACGTCAACGCGTTACAAGTGGAATTGGGCCACGATATCAGAGCAGTGTGACAACACAACATCGCGAGGGTGCGCTTCCGGCCTCTTTTAAGATAGAAGTGGGAGGGTAAGTAAAGTAAAGCTTCCAGTATAATTACCATTACTTCGACATCTTAGTGAAGCCATGCTGTTTGAATGCTCGGAACCGTTGAGTACTGCTCTTGTATATTGAGAAATACCCAGTCACTTATATCGGTAACAGCTGCTTGGCAACTTATTAAATCACAGTATTGTCTCCAACGTTGAGAAATGCTCATAGCTCAGAGCATATGTTTTTTCGAAAAGAAAGTGCTCTGATTTCAGATAGAAATCTTACGAAACCTACCAAAGAAAGGGTGCACAGGTGCATGCTGAGAAAGAGATTGTCTAATCCAACTGAGCGAAATATGATGCAGTGCCGTACGTGGGGTGCTTTTATGGGGACTTGCTTTGATCGTGCGGATAATTTTCCAAACAGCAAAGTGCAGTTATATTCAAACGTAGAAAGAGAAATCGCTCGAAAACGTAAAAACACGGAACCGCGCATTGATCATCTAAATTTCAGGCATTGCCAAGCATGGACTCTCTCCGTTGAAATCTCGATTAGTCCAATGCTTTCTCTCCCAAATGTCGGGCATCTTCGCTATAAAAGGTCTTCGTTTTTCATTAGAGATGTGAAGCGCGAAGCTAGTATGGCAGGCGTATAAAACACACAAACATAGATGAAGGGATACAGTGCAGAAAATTCCTCGGACTCCAATTTTTGAATGCTATAAATCATCTACTCACCCTGTTGTGCTGCAAAATTCGATGTAGTTCCGTGACCTAATCGTTAGTGCGAGATTAACATGATGAGATGAAGATGGTTGCTGCCCACAGCGATCCCATAATACTGTCTCTTTCAGGGAGGCAAGCGCTTCAGAACTAGACATCACCATCTACTCGATCATGCAGGTTTCAAGGGCGGCAACCTATGAGCTGCCAGCATAAACGGAAGGAATCGAAGAAAATAAAATGTTTTTCGATCTATGAATGCCACTTTAAACAGCAGTGTTGTGAGCCTCAGAACATGTGCACAGGCAACTCTACTTACAGCCACAAAAATTGTAACCCTCATTCTGCATCATTTTGTAGCTCTTCATGCTCAAATGTGGAGCGTATGCGTGGCGAACACCAATAAAATTGTAAAGGTTGGGACATATATGACCATTATGATATGTCACATGTCTAACATGCACTTTGTCATAACATATGATTCCCATAGGTTGTGATGGCATGCTTCGCTTGATCTTCAGGCGCATATGCAGCCGTATCAATCTCACGTAATGAGATAGTTGCCTGCGTGTTTCACTGGACGATGCTTACCGTGGGTACATCAGTTTGTATTATTAGGTCGTTCAGTATGAAATGTCCGTTTTTCAGTAGTGCATAGTTCGAGAGTCCGTATCTAAGGCAAAACGCTCCGGCAGTCCTTGGTACTGAGTTTTGGTAAAGGTGCAGCCTCCCTCTTTCTTACCTTCGGTGGACCTCCGGCTGCCGTGGAATCTGACTTTTTTAGAAAGGTTTTTGTAACGACATGGACAAGTCCAAATTGCGTGTTGTCTTGGAGTACGAGTTCCGCCGTGGAAGCACCGCAGCACAGGCAGTTCGGAATATCACCGTCGTCTTTGGAGAGGATGCCCCTAACGAACGAACAGTACGTCGATGGTTTGCAAAGTTTGAATCCGGCGACTTCGATCTTCAAAATGAGTCGAGAGGACGGCCCGAGTGCAAGCTGAACAACGATGAGCTTAAAGCCGTAGTGGAAGCTGATCCCACTCAAAGTACTCGAGAATTAGCGGCAAAGTTTGGAGTATGTAAGGTGACGATCTCGTCTCATTTGAAGCAAATTGGCAAGAGTAGGAAGCTGGACCGTTGGGTACCGCACGACTTGAGCGATCGTCAGAAGAGGGTCCGCCTTGAGGCTTGCCTTTCCTTACTTTCTAGGCAAAAAAGCGAGCCTTTCTTACACCGTCTCGTCACATGTGACGAGAAGTGGATCCACTTCGATAACAGGAAGCGGTCTTACCAGTGGTTGGACAAGTCGGAACCGCCAAAACCTACGCCGAAGCCGGACCCTCACCAGAGGAAGACTATGGTATCAGTTTGGTGGTCCTCCGCAGGAGTGATTCACTACAGCTTTACGAGACCTGGTCAGGCGATCACGGCGGAGGCGTACTGTCAACAGCTGGAGGAAATGATGGAGAAGCTTGCTGTTATGCAGCCGAGAATGATTAACAGAGACCGACCGCTCCTACTGCAGGACAACGCTCGGCCACATGTGGCAAACTCGACCTTGTTAAAATTACAGGATTTGGACTTGGAAACTCTCGTTCATCCTCCTTACTCTCCCGACCTAGCACCTACAGATTACCATTTCTTTCAAGCTTTAGATCACTTCTTGCAGGGAAAATTATTCAATTCTTATGATGATGTAGAAAGTGCCTTTCATGATTTTATTGCCTCTCGCTCCCCAGATTTCTATAGAGATGGAATTAATAAGTTACCTTTAAAATGGCAAAGATGTGTTGATAACTTAGGATCATATTTTGATTGATTGTAATTTGCGTTGTATGAGATATGATAAACTGAAGTTGACTCTCAAAAACGGACATTTCATACTGAACGACCTAATATTTGTTTCGATGCATGATTGAATGTCGCGCCGATCATGGTGGCCAGTGTGTTGCAATTCGCGAGATTCGATTTGGTACCTGCTGGCACTTCTTTCCGTGTTACCCTCATCAGGGAGGGGGGGGGGAGCAGCACACAGTGTTCGACAGTCGACGCTATTTGCCTGAGCTTAAAAAAGGTAAAGAACCCTTCCATCGCTCTTCTAAGGATCAGGTAAAAATATAGTTTTGTGCAAATTGTGTGTGCGAATGTTCAAGCTTACATAGATTGATTTAGCACTACAATTTCCTCTCCTCCCACACTGAAACAACCATGTTCGAATATATGTATATATAGATTGCGTGGCCGAATATACAGAAAATTATGGGATATCCTAATAATTTCAGAATCATCACAGCACAGCACAGCATACTGACAGGCTATGCTTTAGATGTAAGTCTTTAAACTCTCATCGAAAATACGGACTCCACATAATTGTATTGTGGATAGTGTTATGTACCTGAAATGTGAATTAGTGATTCAAGGAACTATGAGAACAAGTTAGAGGTAGCTTAGGCTTTCGAAAAAAGTGTGTGTTACACTGCTGCTGAGTTGCGCGAATGTGCTCCATCAAATGGTTGAAATGTTACGCATTGCTAACTTATAATCAAGCGTAAATTTTTCTCTGGCTTCAGTGAGGAGGGGAAGGTCCCTTTGTATTTCTGAAGCTTTGTCAAAAATGATCACACGTGAAGCGCGGTGGGATGTCCCCATCATAGTGACAGCACCAGTTAATTAACTGCAAGGGCATTCATGAAAATGCTCAATGCTGCCTCACACCCTTTGTTCAATAACTGCTGTTTGGCATGTTTTTACAACACTGTGATCCGCTAGCAATATGAATCCACTATTCCACAGAATATTTGTTAATATTAGAAACACAATAAAAGGTCATATAGCGTAATTGCGATCTTTTGTGAATGTTGCATTCAAGTGGAAATGTATCAAGCTTGACCAGATGGAAATGTGTCAAGCTCGACCAGATGGTCGTCTGTTCGAGGTTTGCCAGCTCTCATATTACTCGTTCGGCTTTTCATCTATAGCTTCCAAGGCCATCCACTAGAAATTGCAAAATAAAACTGTTCATCAGTAGAAGCAACCAGGCTGTGAGTGGTAGCACCACAACATATCATCAAACCAAGCAAACTCATGGCAAGGGTGAAGATAAGACTCTCCACATGATACAGAATATCTCGTTTCATGTGCCGATGTGCGGCGTCTTCCTAGGGAAAAAAGGAAGTAAAAAGAGAAGAAAAGAGAAAAAAGCCCATTGGTATGCTTTCGTGACTGAAAGTTTTTGCTGATCTTTTACTGACTTCCTTCTTTCAAAGCATCGATGTGATAAAATGTCCCTTCCGCAAGTTGAGCTTGCTCCTTCGTGCAATAAACAAATGAGCATCGCGAATATCCCTTGTAGAATTTTTAAGTGATTTGATGACATACTCAGGGCAACGTATGCGCTCATCAATCACAGCAAATCAGATTATGTGTCTTACTTGAAGCTAGGCTAGATCTCACTTGAAGCTAGGCTAGCAAGGCCCGAGTCCCCTTCCCACATGTGGTCGAGAAGAAGAAGGAGGTGGCCAGCGTCCGTCTCCATCCTGCCTCATCTCAATAATTGCTCCGGTATTTTTTCAGAGGTGAAATAAGGTCAATACATGTGTGACTAACAAGGAAAGGGCCCGAGGTCTGGCCATTCGGAATGGGATACGTATAATCCGATGTATTTTTGGACGCTGATCACGAATCTGCATTCGAAATTCGCAGAACTATTCTATGAGCAGAGTTACGAAGCCGTTTTTTGACGACAGTCCGCTCGAATACACCCCAAGCGACTGAGCTGCTAGCAGCCGCCTGGCGGAGAGGTAAGGAAATCGCTCCATAAACTGGAGACCATGGTTCGGTTTCATGGGGAGATTAAGTTTTTGTAATTGGGGACAACGGTTATACCCACCATGCGACCGCTCACATGAAGGCCGTATTCTTCATCAGGTGGAATATCAATGATTATGCCATATGTTAATGAAAGAACGGCATCAAAAGTCAACAGCGTGGTCAAGAACTCAACGCTCCCAATACGACTAATATTGCGTCCTCCGTCTAATTTAAACGCATACTCACATATTCAAGGCTTCACGAGGATAGATGTGGAAGGGAGGGATGTAGTTACTGTGACAACCACAAAATATGCCAGCTCTGTTAAACGCTACAACTAATAGAATGCCAAGGATGTGAGCAAAAGTATGTTGGAGGAACTAAGAGGCCGCTCTACAAACGCATTGACAAACACCACAGAGTATTGGTAAATCTATCCTCTTATCCCAACAGCAGCTTCTCCAAACATCGTACAAGGGTACATGCCCATGAATATCCCCACAATCGTTATTAAAGTACTACACCGCTCAATAGACAATCCTGTGGAAAGAAAAATACTGGAGGCCTTGGAATAAAACGGTTATCAGCAGAAATAAATAGTAAGGGCGAACTACGTGACATTCTATATATCTTCACTTAATCAAAGTAATCATTCTTGATTACTGCATGATCTTTCTCATATCAACTGTCGACCCAGTCACATGGCGTCCTATACTATTTAAAGGTGCACCGGGTGGGCTCATCAGTTTCTGCACCATACTTCTTTGGCAGGGTGAGTCACGTCGAAAAGTCTTTGAGACCGGGCCGTAAGCTAGTGTATACAACGTATATCATATTTTAGCGAACTTCCACAGTTTCAGGCCTGAAGAAGATGGTAAACGCCGAAATATCGCAAAAATATTTCAAGGACTTTCGAGACATTTGTGGGGCCTTTTGAGTCTTCTGAATAAATATTTCGGAGTCTCAATTGTTGTTGAACACTCAGATTATCACGAGACTTCGAAACAACACATACTAAAGCGACTTCTCCTTTGTTACATGGATTGCCACCCAATAGCCCGTGAATTTTTCGGAATTCGGTCAAATTCACGAATTGGCTAACAACATGTTCCATGGGGTAGTTTGACAGCCTAAACACGAAAATCGCCCTGGTTTCGCCCAAGAACTTCCGGCTCGCATGCTATGGGCTTCCAAACCTACCATATAATAATACTGTTACTTCAAAAAACTCCATAACTCCGCGCAGAGAATTGTTCTGCAAATTTCTAGCGTCCGAAATTACGTCGGACCACATGTATACCACACCAAATGGCCACTTTGACCTGGGGTCCTCCCCTTGTAAGCTATCTCTACTTATTAACAGCTGTGTTCAGGGTGCTTCAGAAGGGATAAAGTAAGTGAATACGATGAAGGGATTTCCACCTACTGATGTGAGAGCATCGTACTAGGCCAAGAGCTACTTTCATCGAAGGATAATGCATGAAAGGATTTATTTATCAATATTCTGAAAATGCACATACAATGTATATTCAGAATCGAAGTGGCATTTGAGTGTTGGCGAACCGATGTACTAGCCACTGATTTTATCACTCGTAACAGGTCCGTCAGAGGGAAGTAGACAGACGGTGACATTGATCCATGGCAAATAAATGGAAACAAGACTACTTTTCACTACCGCCTCTACCTTTTCAGGGGATGGAAGTGATACCTTGCAAACAGGAGGAATGTGATACATCCCGATTGTGAACGTAATAGTGGTGCTTCATTTGGTCATTCTGGCGTTAAAGCCGCTAAAGCGAATAGTGCAACCAACAACACCTCTGCGTCCTTTCTCTTCGGAGATGGTTAGCTAAAGCGTATCAAACCAAGTGATTCCCGTTCCTATCGCTTGGGTTTTCATTAGTGGCATCCTCAAGGTCTGCTCCATGAGGTTATATCTCATTACTCTTCCCATTTTAGACATCTGGAAGCTGAGAAACACACTTGTTGGACTTCAACTGTGATATACAACGAATTACATGGCTTCCTAATAGGGTCAAGATGGACTCCACTCTATTCATTCACAAGCAATTACAATTTGCATAATCAAGGGCGGGTCATCGCGTTCAATATTGAAGTGAGGGTAGTACAGCCGCACCCGAGTTTGAGCTGTCATTCAGGGTCAAGCCTCCGTCGAGAAATCTTTGACAAGGGGAGTCCTATTCAGTCCGTACGGATGGGAGGGGGGTCGTAATCGTTGAGGTACGCAGTGATCAACGGATTCTCTCAGGCTGAGAGTCCAAATTGTGAAGCAGGAGATGTGACAAAACTGGCTAACAGTCCAATCCAAAGCTAATTTAAGTTGATCATAGGAGATACATCATGCATGGCGCGCTCCACAACGAAGGCGGCCACTGCTAATAGAATAACCCTTTCGTTGGGCTGCTAGAACCGAAACCACGTATAGAGACACCGAAATTCAAGGGTTAACCGTGGGAAGCAATATCTATCCACGAGTACCACCGTTGATGAATACTTTTGGAATTGAGGGATGAAAACGAAAAATCACCTGATGTGGACTTCTTTTATATCCTACTACGATTGCACGCACGTAAACTGGTTACTGCCACCAACAAGCCACTAAGCGGACCGAAAATGCATTTATATTCACTGAGAATGGGAAGCAAATCCTTGTGCATAGCGCTTCCCGCAGCGAGGGTAGTCGAGTACAGCCATCATCTCGATGGTCTTCTGAGAGCAGAAGATGCCTACTGGAGGCGTAGCAGACACTATTGATCATTTTTTGATTGAAGATTCGTAGAAATATCTCGCAACCAACGAAAATAAATTTTCCTTGACTGGCCTCCCGCGAAATAACTTCTTTCATTTTGGAGATTTGACATAGATGACAAAGTCACTTCGATTTTGTCATCTATGTCTATCCACGACAACCTCGCAGGCCCCGTTCAACAAGAATGCACCAATAAGGTTAAGTTTGAAGGAAGTTACGACCCTTTGAATTGAAACACTTTGAAATTTTCAAAGTTTTCCTCGACTGGGTTTCCATATAGAGAACTACGCAACCATTAAGGAAACCAAGCGGCAAATAAGTTGGTCTGGAGAAATTATTGAGAAAACAGTTCACAGTACTTCTGAAGGTGGAGTCTAGGTGAAGCTTTAAGGATTCAATAGAAATGTCCAAATTCAGTATTTAGAAGATACCGCGCCCCATCTGATCGCCGCGTCCTTACCGCAGTAGTGGCCGCGGAGATCAGGTGGGGCGGAGAGAGGGTCGTCTGTACTTTGCAGTGGATAACTACCCTAAATGCTGCGCTATATCTTGCTCAGGGCATCGAGGGCAATCTTTGCGCATTTCGCTAAACGAAATCATACCGCATGGTGACAGACAGAATTAATGCGGCAATCCTAATCTTTTTTTCGTCCGATGCAGCATTTTTGTCCGATCGCGCCCAGGCACACTCCGATGGCTTCCGTCACTGATATTACTCAGCCCCATAAATGTCTGATTTGATATGGTTTCCATACCAATAGCCGATGGGAGCAGAAAGAGGGCAAAACGTCAATGTGAATTTTCAGCTGTGTGAGAGGACGACTCGGACGGCATTCTTCCGAACTACTTATTACTTCCGAAGTAGAGTAGTTTACAATTGTATATACTGATCAGTCCGTTTTGCAGACGGCATTTCTTAAAACATGCTGCACCATAAAATCTAGTGTATCCCCAGTAACGTGCACTCATTTGTCGTCCTGCATTGAATTTTAGCGCTTCAAGAGCTATAGATTCCTTGATAGTAGAGTTATGCAAGTGTGCTACGCGGAAAGGTTCCGTATAAAAATTGCTTGGAGTGCACGAGCTCATCGAGAAAGGTGTTCTTGGAATAACTCCAAATGCAAAGAAAAATTACACCGAATCAAGATTACAGCAAGCACATTTATATGAATAAGATGGACAGTTCGATAATATACTGCTAGTTATCACATTGATTTCGTGTGAAACAACGGCACAGCCCTGAACATGTTTGTAGTAGTGAGAACAGACACTCCATATTCACATGAGAGCAAACTGGAAGTGTGGAAACTCACTTGCTAATCGAACATACAAAGTATGTGAAGCAAACGTGCTTTCTTAACTAAATAGACATGGCATCCAACTTGGTAAGAAGAACTGAAGTACCACATCATACGTACCTAAAGTGTATGAATTGGTTGACAGGAGAGTTCATGTAATTGCCCTTGTTTCTATCACCCTTAGTAGAAATCCCTTATAGGAAGCAAATCAAAGTTCATTGACCTCGTATGGCACCGCCCTCAAAGCCTTCCTGAATGCTCTTCTCTTATTGAAGTAGAATTCTCTAAACAACTCAGGATCGAACAAGTTCGAGAGCAAAGAACGAAATTCAGAGGACCACAGTAATGCAACTTACTTCTCGCCTACTGTTAAAGTGGCGTCGAAGCGATTGAGTTCCTCTTTGTAAGGTTGAAGGGATTTATGTCTGGCTAATTTTTCAAGCTGATGATTGTACCTCTGTAAATGTTATAGAAAGTCTTTCAAACACATAAATGAATTCGGTTAATGGTTCAGAGAGCTATTGCCCAAAATCTTCATCCACTGGAAGGATATATATCTCACTCTGCCAGTTTACCACGTCTGATATCGAGCCGCCTACCATTGGTTTGAAATCTTCGTCTTCAGGGCGGAATCTATTGATGACCGCCAGGATATCGTTTTGATAATCTTTGGGCCCTTCTCTCTCGTCTTCAGGTATGACAGGTTGAAAAGTATAGCCTTCGTCTGAAAGCATAAGACGTAAGAAACAGTTTGGAATGTTTTTGGCGTACCTTGGGGTAAACCTGCTTGTCCCTGGGCAAACAACAGCACACAACATGTCTGAAAATAGAGAAAGAAGTGATTGTGAGGAGGCCTTACTCGTTCTCGGAATTATCATATTTCTGCTTTCAAATGAGTCTTATTGAATTCAATATCACAGTCACCGCTCATTCCTTAGCATTTTGTTTTGGTTTTTGGTAAGTAATATGAAGTAACCCAAAATCTCAGAAGCAATATGAACGGGCCCAAAAGCGAACACATCAGTGAGGTGCCGTTTCTCAGGCAGGCATCCTCAGTTGATATTCTTATAATACGCTTACAGGCATAAAGCCGAACGTAGGGTGTCGTCGTAGAAGGACGAAATGGGTTCGGATTTCATGCTGTTCATGGGGATGAGGTCGAGTTTATTCTCGTAATAGCCTGCACTTACCGTCACGTCAACGCGTTATACGTGCAAATGGGCCAAAGTATCAGAGCAGACTGACAGCCCAACGTCGAGAGGGTGCACTTCCGGCCTCTTTTAAAGGAATCGTCCACGGAAACCCCGTTATTTTAATTTCCTTCAGAATTAGTGTATTAAGTCAAATACTTCAAGGAAAACACAAAAAGAGTGAAAAAAATCATTTTGTTCCGATTAAAAACTCGAAAATATGAAGAAGATGCAAATCGTTTGAATTCCCGCCAAAAGATCTTGCAGCAGTCATCGAAGAGCAAATAGTTTCTTGGCATGTCGTAGATGTAAATTCATCAAATTCCACCTGCTTTCTTCACTTTTTACACCTGCTTTCTTCACTTTTTACATTTTCGTGCTTTGATCGCTATTGGAGCACTGCTGGGTTCAGATTTTGAATAAATTTTTCGTTGTTCAACGGTCGTTCCCAACGTTTCTCTGAAGCTTTGAAAGAAAGCTAGTAATGATTAGCAACTTCGATGAAATATATGTAACAAATGTGCAATCTTTATAGCGAAGCCTTTTGCTTGATTCCCTTATCCCAGATTAGCTGGAAGTTTCTCGTCACATAGGGACGTGGTCGTGAGTTTAGCTGTTTTAGTACTGAAACTTTTCAGAATGGATTAGCATGGCCTAGAACAGGTAGCCGATCACAGACCTATACGTCGTCGTCGATTGAACTTGCTGTATTCTCCGAGTAATGTGACTTGGGGTAAACTCAGAGGTTAGCCCATTTTCTTCCCTTGTATCTTGTGTTTGTATATCTGAATCACTTTTCAATACTTCCATATTCTGTCTAGATCACTTGGTAGCCACAACATCGTACAACGGAGCTGTCGTATTATGGAATGTGAACAAAGGAAAAATAGGTCTGCCTGATTATGTTCACTCTTTTGACCACAATCGTGATAACTGTTCAATTGTTTGCAGAAACGAATTATTCATCGTTCTAATGAGAATTTACTGGTCAGTGGTTCGCGAGATGCGGCCGTGCTCCTGTACACCTTCGAGTGCAAGATGCGGTGGAGAAGTTTGGGTTAGTACCCAGTAGTCTGTTTTTTTAGTTTTCTACAAAGAGATGGAGCTATATTGCGTGTGACGCTTTAGTGCTCGAATATGACATCTCCTCCATCCTTTGACTTTGTTTTTTCGGAAGAACGAACTTCTACGAGTTCATTTCTCGTCAAACTTAATCTTTCAGTGGAACTAATTCCTATGACGTTATCCGTGATCTGTCGTTTTGTCTTCATCAAGATTAGCATGATCAATTCGTGACTTATGACAGTGGGACGATCGATTGTGGGACACAAGGAAAGTGGGCAAGTGAGTTAGGATTTTCCCCACATAAACCATAACAAAGTTTATTTTCTTCGTCAAAAAACCTTCGATTTCAATTCGATTGCAGAACGTACTCGTCTATGAAGAGACTTCTCAAAAATTTGTTCGTTGTTTTGTCAACTATTCGCATTGCCTGTAGTTTTTCACTGATTCTTCTAAGCACTAGTCGACGCGATCCTTTCTTTCATTTGTTGCTTTTGCTGTTTTTCTGTGCGTCACCAACTTAGCTCGTTAGGATGCCTACATGTACATATTCTACACTTTTGAACTTTTGTTCATTCGCATATTGCGTTATAGCATACGTATCCACAATGACCCCTGCGTTGTTCGTTGTTTATTCATTACTCTTTTTGACTTCGAACTTCCACAAGTGTACAGACGCTATTCATGCATTCTAACATTCTCCATTCCTGTGGTATCAAGAAATTTCCTTTTGGTATTCCTTTTGATAATCGCTAATGATTTTGATAAATCTCTTTAATAATTGAAAACAGTGCGACATTTATATGTTCTAAATTTGAATCTGAATAAATGTATTATTGTAATGGTTCAATGACCGTGGTTAGCGCAGTTGCTCGCTTCTCATCTAATAACCGCGAATTTCGGACTCAAGACAGTGTAAAACTGCGCTTTCCATCTAGGAAACATGGTTTCATGCCAAATTTGTGGCGTTAATCGCAATGATTGGGAATGCCGCCGCATCCGAGCGAAGAAGAACATGCTAATATTGCTATGCATTATGCTGGAAGAGGAGAAGATTAAGTTGTCGAAAGCGCAGCGCATCTTTAATGAATTGCCCAACCGTAAACGGATTTGTAAAGACCACTTTCAAGATGCGGTGAGTTGATACCAAATTAATCAGTGATTCGGATTTCAAAAAACCTGATAATTAGGCATCCCATCTCGCTGCAGCAGCGACGACCTTATGCCGGTTTGATGTACGGGACCTTTTCACTGTACCCGATGGCATAATGAAGGAGATTCTAGCTGGGTACGAGACGAATAGGCTAGCCATTGATGTAAGCCCAGAGTTAGGCATTGTTCAGAGTTCGTGATCGAGGCGGAAATGAAAAGGTACTTATCGACCTAGCGATTCAGGCGATCACATCAAACGTATCATGCATCTGAACAATATGTATCTTATCTTTTTTGCCTAAATCGCGAACTGTGAACAGTGCCTCACCACAAGCTCTACGAAACGAACAAGTGTTATTTAGGCAAATCTCACACTAACAACCCTTAACCTAGCTTCTTTCCATCGCGATTATAAAAAAGACGATGGCGTTTCTCTAGGATCTCAAAAAAGAAAGAGCCCGCATCCAGTACGTTTGAATTTGATCATATGATGACAACACAAAATGCAAACGTTGACTGAAAAAGTACTTCTTTTGAGATCGATCTGGAGGAAGAGGGTGATGTTATGGTTGTGGACGTCCCTTCCACAAGTGCTGCTGCATTAATAGAGCCAGAAAAATCGGGTGAAATCAACCTAAGCCCACCTTCATCGGATACGAATCAGAACGCGTCGCCGTCATCAGATCTAAACACGAGCGCCCCGTCGTTATCGCCGATGAGTACCAGCGAATCCTGGTCGTCGAAGACGTTCTCATCTGACACAACAGGAGAATCTGCAGAGATATTGGAACTGGATGAGACGGACCCCAAGCTGCTTGATCAGCACTTCCTGATAAAAGGGAGTCAGCTGTTGACACTCTTCTGCTTCTGCCCATCTTGCGGTTCTAAGATATCAAGATCGGTAACAAGCGTACGTTTGAGAGCCGTTGGAACAGCCCCTGTTGTGGATTACATATGCACAGCATGTTCCCCGAACCAAAAACGATTCGAAGGCCAAGAAAGAGCGGTTTTTCATCCCAGGGAAAAGTCATTTAGGGGAAACGTGCAGGCTGCCGTGGCCGCGATAACAACGGGAACGCGATACGTGGTATGTTAGTTGGTATTTACGGATGTCTGAGCCTGAGTTCCAATGTTTGTAGGAGCTGCGACGGTGGAGTGAGGAAGCGAATATTGCTTTTTTTTCTAAAAGCTTCTTTTACAACATTTTTTCGCTTGCTGCTCCCTCCATTGAACGAGTTTATATGCACCACCAACGACGCGTACTGTCAATCATCAGAGAGGAGTACAGAGTACATTTTCTTCATAAACGAAAAATGAATGTCCATAAATTTTTAACCTACAGGGCCGCAATTCTGACTTGCATCTCGCCGCAGACGGCTCATATGACAGCAGGGGATACAGCGCCGAAATAGGAAAGGTTGTTATTGCTGATCTGTGCACGAAATTGATAGTACACACTGAGGTGCTGGATCGGTCGCAGTGCGGTTAGTTGTTCCACTTTTCGAATGTGGCTTTACCTCATCGTAGAATATGTGCAGGGTATCACAGTTCAAGAATGGAGATCGAAGGATTGAGAAGAGCCCTGCACTGGGTGATCTTACAAGGAATGAAAATATCGTCGCTAACTACGGATAGAAGCCGCAGTTTCGGCGGAGTTCTGCAGGAGATGCAGCGAGTACATGGTGCCGCCATATCACATTACTTTGATGGTTGGCATCTCATTAAATGGCTAGGGAACGAGCTGCGAAAGGTGCACAGTCAACACACCCGGCGTTCACCACGACGGAAAATCTTACTTTTTTTTCAGGAATCTCGACGTGCAGACTGTAATACAATAGGGCACTGGATTGAGAATACAAAGAGCCACTTGTGGAAATGCATAGAAGAGGAGGCCTCAGGAATGGACGTTAAGCACCGGTTCAATGGCTGTTTGATGCATGTTCGAGACGTGCATGAGTGGGAGGAGGTTGCACTTACTAACGATTAGCGCTTCATTTGATCTTGTAAACTCTCGAACATCCAGAATACCCTCACCGGTTGCCTGACCTCATGCCAACATGGCCCTCTGCGGTCCCCACGGCCTGCGCCCCTCGCGTTGGGGAGTAAAGCGTACAATGCTTTTCGCGATGTGATTTTGAAAGCACGATTTCAAGAAGATCTGGAGCGGGTAGGACCACATGGAGGGACAGCAGTGTGCGAAACGAAGAACGCCCTCGATCGTTTATACTGCCGGAAGGAAGTTTTCTAGTAAGTATATTCTTGTCGCTCTCGATTCCTTCTATAATTTCTTGCTTGCAGCCCTCTGGAGACCTACAAGCTTTATATAATGCTGTCGACGCTTCATTTCAATACACTGCGTCTTGCTGAGCGGGCTGGCACTAGAACTACTTCTAGGGTCATTCGTTACCAGAGGAAATTTATGGCTCGCCAGTCCACTGTAGCCATCAAGACTGCAGTGAAGCACGAATGGCGTAGAGAAATCCTTGCCCATGTCCTGGAGCTGCGGGGGGAAATTCTGCGCAGTGGTGCAACACCTGCCCACACGCCAATTCCACTTCACATACAACAACTTTTGAATGCGGAAGATTCTATGGCCGATCTTGAAACGCAAGTTTTGAGAGTGGAGAATCTTCGCAGGGGCCTCGTAGACGGTCTGCAACTAGACATAACAGAGGACCCTGATTACAGTGACGACAACAGACTGCTACGGATGGCCTATAGTATTGTCAATTATGATAGTGGTACAGACAGCCAATTTAGTGGGTAACGAGTAGTATTTCCTTAACAACCACAGTGAAGGAGGACGAAACTTTACAGGGAATATAGAAAAAGGAAAATCTTATTTTGTTTATTCGACATCAAGAAGCGTAAAATAAAAGTTCTGCTAAACTAAGCGCATGAATATATTCAGCGTAAAGCCACATGTTTTACGAAAATATACCTGAGTCGGCACCGCTTTAGCCTTTCATCCTCACTTATTAGCAAATTTCCTCCTCAATGCAACCTTCAAAGGACTGTCAGAGCAACCGGTCAAGGACGTGGATCCGAAACCAGAAAAACTTGGAGTAAAATATCAGGGTTCCTATTAAAGAACAACACAAAGCGTAAAAAAGGCTCTTCATCTTGCCCAACGAGGTCAAGCACTGTGTTGAGTCAAAGTGTAGTCTCAGTTACTTTCTCTGTAGGTTTGCGGAAATGGATGATTTGTAGAACAATCCCTCGCCCATACAAAGGTAACTTTCAAAGATGAACGACAGAAAGAGTGGACCCATGCCTCAAAGCAGGAGGGGTGAGTAAAATACGAAATGACGAACACGACCCTCGCTACACCAGAAACCCTCGCCAGATGCCTGGTCCTGATGCCGGAATATTCAAGCTTACAGCTATTAATTTCCTACTCTTCTTTTAGAACAACTTGTTTTATGCACAGCTACCGATGAGTTTGGAAATAAAAGGAAATATATCGGAATGACGAGTAAAAGTGACGGAAAAGAGAAAGTAAAAGCCGAAAAATCGAGATTTTATTCGCTACAGAATAAGGGGTATCAAGGAAAATGTACGTTGTCAATTTTTCTTAATACTCTATGATTCCGAAGCGGATATTTGGTAGCAGCAATGGAGCACAATACGTATAAGGCCAATATGTAATCAGTATCAAACCAACTACTGCAAAGAGTAATTGATGGTACGTTTGATTTCAAATCCACATTAGGCCCTTACAATTTCGGACATCGCATTTTTTCATAATAGCCTAATTTGATCCTCTGAAAACCTGTTGCCACTAATGTTGCCACTAACAGCTGTTGAGCACATGAGCTATCGCCTTACCTTATATAGACTTGGGAAAAATTGGAATTTAGTGGCATTCGCAAAAGCTATTCACCCGTTTTCGATTCGAATATGACTAGAAAATGTGAGCGTTAGAAAACAGTCCTTATCTAAAACTCATGCAAACCCTAATAAAAAAGGTTCAATTATCACAACGAACACCACTGGCAAGCTTCACGGCTCGCTGCGACACAACCAAAACGATTTTTCGGGAAATTATAAAATGATCCAAAAAATAGAATATGTACAAAAGCTCTAAAAGCGTAGAATAAGTACAGTGTAGAATACGTGTTCCAAAATCTCTCCAATATCTGAAACTACAGCTTTGAAATCATCGATGAATCATCAGCCGTGAGTTACTGTGGAGTGTACGTAATTACGTAAGCAAACCCCATTTTTCGCGCCCAATTGTTGTCTGCGTCTCCGACCGCCGTCCCCGATCGCGCATTTGCTCCTCAGCTCTCCATGGCCGACACCCAGTGGGACGCCCCACCCAGTGGGACCGGGAGCTGTATCTCAGCCAGATGCGCGTTTTTTCGCGTGAAACTTTGCATGCGGCCCACATTAAGCAAATGCAACATAAATTTATGGGTAACAGAAAACTCATTTTTCCGTGGACGATTCCTTTAAGGTTAAAGTGGGAGGGTAAGTAAAACAGAAGCATTCAGCTTATTGACCATCACTTCGACTTCTTACTGAGCACGCTAGTTGAGGTAAATAGCAGGGGTCTGCGCCATGTCCTTTTGTGCGAAAGAACTTGAGTGAATTGGCGGGAATGCACCTAAGGGTATCCATGACGTACCCATAACCTTTTCGACCATGAGGTGAATCCTCTGAACCGCACCGTAATGCTCTTGTATATAGGGGGTACCCGGTCATTTATTTTCGTCACAGCTTAGCAACCTGTTAAATCACAGAATCGACCGTAAGGTTGACGCTCATAGCTCCGGCCATAAGTTTCTTTCAGGAAAATATTCCGATTTCTGATAGAAACTCTTAGAAAACCTACCAAAGAAAGGGTGCACAGGTGCATGTTGAGGAAGGGATACTATAATCCAACTGAACCGAATATGATGCTGTGCTACGCCTTGGCCAGCTTTTATGGGAGGGACTTGTTTCCATTGTATGGACAATTTCCAAACAGCAAAGTGCAGTTATACTCACAAGTGAAAAGAGAAATCGCACTAAAATGGAAAAACACAAAAAAATGAACTTGGATGAGTTTGGTGTCACACGTGGATATGAGAAGCAGTGTGATATTGGATGTGCTATGTATCAGAGCGCACTAAGAAAAAAGAAATTATGTGGAGCCACAAAGGCGCCCACGGATTTTGCATACACCATGTTCACAGCACTTTTGCGTACAACGTTTCCATTCAAAGCTCTTCAACATTCCCAAGTAGGCGTATTGATCAACTATATTTCAGACATTGCTGAGCCACTCCTTCCGTTGCATCTTGGGTAGTCCAAAGCTTTCTCTTTCGAAGGTGGGTCATCCCGCTGTAGGGGGTGGTTCAGCGGTGTAATGGAATACGAGAAGGGAGCAGATTTATTGTCACAGTGTTCTGTGAACGACAACAGTGGAATGCTCTTGCTTCAACCTCGCTATCTCCAGCACAATATAAGCCCCGCCCCCGCCAGACGCATGGTGGAAGAATCATCGCCGTGCTGGCAATGATACTCCGGCCGGGCGGCGAGGTTACAAAACAAATATGATGTTAACATAACTATGATACATATCACTATTTCTTCTTCGTCGATCGGTGGAGCTGTTGTTGGCGGTAGCTATCGTACGGTTGTTGAAGGAGAAAGGCAGCGTGGCGACGGAAAGAGGGACAGGATCGTTGAGCATGACGTTGAGGAAGACGGCGTGGAGGAAGTCGGCGTGGAAGTAGTCGGCGGCGATGAAGTTGAATTTGAGAGTAAAATTGTAGAATTCGTAGATCACGTGGTAGATCACGTCGAGGACTTGGTTTGCTAGTGGCTATTGATAAACGTTGACACCTATCTGCAAACCCGCGTGAGATAGGGTGCCTCGAAATGCCCCATTTACGCCAATATTACTTTGCTACTTTCGACCGCCTGAATCGACCGGTTGGACTCACCATGTGGTCAGGCAGCGTGCCAGCCGTCTACCGACGACCGCCACAGCCACCGACTTTTATGGAGTCGCTCTCCTGGTAGCGGTGGGTGGTCTTATTTTTGAAAGGAAGGCACGACTTAGGTGTCTCGTGTAAAATGAAAAGGGGATATTGAAAGTATGGATCGGTTGAAGTTATGCCGATCTTTCCATTTGCTTCGCTTTTGCATGCCATTTTCTTAAGTATATGCTAAGTGTAGTAGAGTTTGTGTGAGTGGACTAGACATGATAAGTTGACTGGTTACTAAGCTGGGCTAATGATAACAGATAGCATAGCCAAAGTTAACAAAGATGATGACATAGGTGCTAATACACTAGTATGGCCCTCATTCACATCATCGTCCATGCTCCGAAAAAAGTCATGGGCACGGGCTTTTGAGACGCGAGGAGGATTTCGTCTTGTTTCTGCCGTGACATGTTTGGCTCCTTTGATGGTTCTGCTTTCACTCGGCAGATTCTGGCCACTTCTTTGTTCGCATTCTTCGTCGGTATCGGGAATTTTGGATACACTGCGAATCTCGAGAGGATAAATTTTGTTTAATGGTCTGTGAATAGTATTTTGGTTTGGCATCAGTATTTTTGCTGATCTAACCAGACCATCACTTGAAGTGATTATACCTGTAATTTTGCCGTAAGCCAACTACCTCTTGGGATTAGGTCCTGTTCGATCAATACTATCTCACCAATTTCCGGGCAAGATCTTTGTAAATGCCTGGGTTGCTTCAGCTGTTGCTTCTGCATTTCTCTTAGAGATACTAGGTATTCTGACTTCCAGCAATCCCAAAATTTGTTTGCCATGGTTTCGGAGAAGCGGAGGGCTTCCAGTGCTTGTTCTCTGGACTGAATAAGTTCTGGATCATATGTGGGATCATTATCACTTGTTAAATTTTCTCCTTCTGGTAGAGAAAATTTGAGATTTCCTTGAAGAAAATCGATTGGACGAAGAGGAATTTCCGCTATATCATCCATATTGAGTTTAGTGAGCGGTCTCGTATTAAGAATGGCTTCGATTCTTGTGATAACTGTAGCCATCTCAACAAAGTTTAGCTTTTTGCGTCCTATGGATTTATTTAGTGCCTTTTTAACCGAGGCCACTAATCTTTCCCATACACCGCCCATCCAAGGTGCAGCTGGTGGGTTGAATATCCACTTTATTCTCTTCGAAGCGCAGTAAGACATTAGGGAATGCCCTGTTGCTTTTTTATTTTCAAACATCGTGGCTATAATTTGCTGGCCGTGCTTGAAATTCGTACCGCAGTCAGTGCGCACGATTTTCGGTACGCCTCTTCTCGATATAAATCGTACAAAGCTGTTCAAGAATGCACCTGTTGATAGGTTTTCTACCACTTCGAGGTGAACAGCTCGTGATGTTAAGCAAGTATAGAGGCCTACGTACATTTTTCATTTGTTGTCGATGTAAACGGACCCATAAAATCACAGCCCGTATTTTCAAAGGGTTTTGATACAACGACTCGGTCTTGAGGTAGATTTGGCATTCCTGGTGCACCCAGTGGTAAGCCTTGGTACCTTCGACATGTGACACAGTTTTTGAGATACTTCTTGAACGCGCCCGAAGGACGTGGTATCCAGAATCTTTGTCTTGCGATCGAAAGTGTTTGTTCCTTTCCGCAGTGAGCATTTTCTTTATGAATTTGCTGCACGATCAGGCGAATGAGTTCTGATTCGTTGGGAATGTAGATGGGCGATTTTGTGTCCCGAGGGATTCCCGCATTTTGTAAGCGTGACTGATGCCTTATTACACCGTTCTCGTCTTTGATGAGATTTTTGTCTGGAAATCTCTTTTGTAGTGCTTTTATATTCTCATGTCGTTGCTCTTGCAGTAGTATGATTTGTTCTGCCAGATCAAGATCTGCCGGCCATATTTCCTGCGTTGCACTAAATTTTGCTATATTCGTGAGCTCGATTTTAAGAGCACGTTTTCTGTTCGTTAATGCGGTCCATTTTGACAGTACTTTGCCCAATATACATATGACGCGTTGCGCTTTTTCCAAGCTGGAAAATCTCTTAAGGTCGATGACGCTGGAGTCTTTTTCACAGGTTTGGGTTAGGTTGCTGGCCAATATTGGCAACTCAGTTTCATCGTTCTCTGAGGGCATTTCTGAGATATACTCTATAGATTTGATTGGCCATGTGGCAGGGTTTGCTTCCAACCATTTTGGACCTTGCACCCAATCATCATTGCTGATATTTTCGGCAGTTAAGCCTCTTGTCCCCGCATCAGCCGTATTGTGGGAAGTGATTACATGGAAGAAGGATAAATGAATTCCTTTAGCTTCTATGGTTGCCTTGAGTCTCAAAATTCGATCTCTCGTATTGGTAACGAAAAGCGGCAATTTTTTGGCTGATTTCAACCACCACAATGCGATTTCGCTGTCTGTTACGAGTGATATTGTGTCAACTTCGATGTTTGACTTTTCGAAACTCGTGATAATTGAGTTAGTAAGACGCATTGCCATTAATATTCCGACAAGTTCTAGCCTTGGAATCGTTTGACGACATTTTCTTGGCGTAAGACGCGTTTTTCCACTAATTAGGCTAGATATTGACCTTGAGAGGATGTTTTGCCCGTAGGCACAGGTGGCAATAGCTTCATTGCTCGCATCCGCGAATGTCCACAGGCGCAACTTAGCACCTGGTACTGGATTAACGTGTCGTGGCAACGATATTCTCGCACCGTTGACAACATTACACAAGTGATTCCATTTTTGCAACACTTTAAGATCGAGTTTATGTTTCCAGTCGACTCCAGAATCAAATATTTCTCTCATAGTTGATTTCAAGTGAACTAATAGAGGGCCTGCCATCCCTATGGGATCGTAAACCGAGTTTATCTGGCTTACAACATCCTTTTTGGTCAAGGTGCTTGATTTATTAAAGTTTGTGGCGACTTCAAATGCGTCGTCTTCCACTTTGTATTCAACGCCGAGTATCTTGATGCAGTTTGATTCTAGTCTGTCCTCCTTTGGAATTCGCAGATTGACTTCACTTGAGTTTGAAATGTATTCTCTAAGGTTCATGCCAATCTGAGCGAACAATCGCTTGGACTCCTCGTATTTTTGTAAGGCTTCTTCTACAGACTCGGCCTGCAGGAGGATATTATCAACATATAGGTTTCTAGCAATTTCACTAGCTAGTTCAGTGTTTTGGCTGCTTAGAAATGCAGAAAGAACCATGTTCAAAACACTTGGAGATGCAGTCACCCCAAACGGAAGTCTTCTAAATCTGTAATGGACGAGGTTGTCCCTTGTAGGGGGGAACTTCACGTCTTTCAACCATAAGAATCGACATAAGTCTTTGTGTGAGTTTACCAAGCGGATCTGCGTGAATGCCGCTTCTATGTCGCATATGAGAATAATTTTGCTAGCTCTGGATGCCAACAAAATGTCGTGAATTTTATTGACAAATGCTTCTCCTTTGTGGATGACATCGTTCAAAGAGAGTTTTCCCTTTCTTTTGGAAGATGCGTCAAATACTATTCGCAGTGGTGTCTTTTTTGTCGGTTTCCACACACCGGAGTGAGGCATGTAATACGTCCCCACAGCATTTTCCTCTGGACAGGAAAAGGTCTCTATCATTCCATCTTGATGGTAATTCTGAAGTATTTTGCAGTACCACATACTTTGCTGATGGTTTTGCAATAGAGAGTTTTGGAGTGATTCCAGTCTTCTTATTGCTATGGAGTAGTTGTCCTCCAGCTCCGCAATGTTCTGTTTCAGTGGGAACGGTGCGGTTACGAAGCCGCCGTCGACGGATATTTTCTTGGAATACTGCTCGAGGTATTTATAGACTTTCTCGTCTGACATATACTCTTCGCTAGTGATTCCGAGCCCTTCCAATTCGAACATTTTCTGGAGAATTTCCTTCTCGGTGGGCTCGAGTACTGCAGTTAGTCCGTAACATACGCGATTTTCTGCGATCTCTGAGGGAATACTACCTTTACCGTATATGGTAGGCCCGAAAATGGTATTCGATATGTGTAAGCCTGTAGGTGTTTTCGTACCGTAAGTTGGACTGGTAACCAACTCATGGAAATAGTCTAATCCTACGAGGACATGCGGGGTCTGATCTTCTCCACGAAGTTTTGTGTTTGCTAGACATATTTTATTTGCCTTCAGGAATGTAATGTCGGATGGTGTCAAATTCACACTGGGAAACCCATTAGTTATAATTGGTTTTGTTTGGAAGGTAAGCTCCATTTCCTCTCCGAAAGCTGTTCCGATCTTGACGTTTACAGTGTGGCCTTCAAATTTTTCGATATGGCCACCAATTCCGGACATAGTACATACTTCTGTTGTCTGTCTTGGTAGCCCTAGACTTGTGGCTAGAGATTCTTGGATCACTGTTCTTTGTGCTCCCGAATCAAAGAAGAACAGAATTTTTTGGTATTCACCTTTTCTGTGATTCCATATATTACCCTCAGCTGTCATTAAAATCGGCTGTGAGGTTCCAGTATCATTGGATTGCTTATTTTCAGAACATGTTTGAATGTTGTTCGCAACAAATCTTCTGTTTTCATTGTGATTTCCAGCGGTCCTTTGGTTATATGGTCTCTGATGGTTTTGCCCATTTTGATTGTTTCTTTGCTGGGAAGGGTTCCATGGTCTGTTTTGATACCCAGTATTTTCTCTACTAGTATTTGCGTTATCTTTGTAACATACAGAGACATGGTGTTTTTGTCCGCATTGTGCGCAGTCCGGTTTCTGGCAATCAAAGCTGTTACGGTTCGAGGAACAACATTTCCAGCATCTATTTTGCTCTTTGAGAATTTTCCTTCGGGTTGCCTTATCTTGAGTTGACCGGCATGTCATCGACAGATGGCCGTCCTTATGGCAAAATAGACATCCTTCATTGTAATTGTGTCGTGGACTGATATACTTATCCTTTGGAGTGGTGACCTTATTGTTGACTTTATTGCCGAGTCTGTTTTCGACGTAAGCCTTGGCGGCAATCTCTTTCTTGAGGTGACCCATGAGGTCCTCAATTGGTTGATTGCATTGCGCCTTGCCTAATATCAACACGGGCTTGATAATATCCTGAGGAAATTTCGTAAGAATAGTTTCTGACCACATTGGGTCGCAAGTATTTCGGACATCGTATCCGGCTGAAACCATTTGGTTTATTAGAACCTGGATTTGCTCAAAAGTTAAGAGGCAACTGTCAGCAAAATTACTTGCTTTTTTCATGTTCACGAGTTTCTGAACAATCTGCGACCTATTTGCAGAATAATCGCAGTAAGTCTCTTTTAGAGTTTTAATAATCCACCCATAGTTTGTGGTAAGGGTTGTATTCCCTGTATGGCCGCCTTGGCTCTCCCTCTGAGACTTTCTCTTAGGAGTATGATTTTTTCCACGACATCTAGTTCCTCATTTTTATGTACTAGTGTCTCGAAAATGGCCCAATACTCAGGGAATTCCTCTGACTTGCCAAAAAACTTGGGTAACGAGGCTTGCGGAGGCTTTATGGAGCGCCTCAGTAGCCCACTACGATGATTTTGTTCTGTCAATCTTTGACCGTGATCAGTTTCATCCGAATTATCATCAGTTTCGTTGCTGTTGCTAATTTGCTCACAGTATTGTTCTTGACCGTTTTGAGATTCCGTCTCGTTTGACTCGTTTCTGCAGGTTTTCTGGGTTATGTACCCTAATTTAATGCCAATTCTGTTCTGAACGGACCTTGATTCATCAAGGCGCGCTGTGAGCATGAATATTAGCTCGCTTGAGTCGGCTGTTGCTTTGTGCAGCTGAGATTCTTCTTCAATTTGCTCGATTTCGGCTATCAAGTCTTTTTTCTCTGACTTGTTCTTGCAGTTCTTATATTCGTCCCTTATCTCATTGTATAACTTCTGGAGGTTCTCTCTTCCTTCTCTGATTTGTCGGATTCCGCTTTCTAACAATGCTATCGCGGAGCGGCATTTATCATAATTATCCTCGTCTGCCGTTGCGTATTCTACGCTGACAGTATACTCTTTGTATCTGTTAACTAAATTCTTTAGCGTCGTTGCGCTTGATACGATTGGTCTCTTATAAAAATGTAGAGCCATCTTTATTTATTGTCTTTTATTACCTTGTTTTTTTTGAAGGTAGCAACTCTTCGTTTATTTCGAAGTCAGTTAGTTCTTTACTAACGTAGTTTCGCTGTAGTATGCGAAAAAGGTGGCTTCTGGTAATGAATACGGAAGCACTTCCTTTCTTCTCCTGTCTGGAGGAAACTCGCTTTTTCTGCGAAAAAGGTGGCTTCTGGTAATGAATACGGAAGCTCTTCCTTTCTTCTCCTGAGGAGGAATCGATTAAAATCGAGATGCGGTTTATTAATCACCGTCTTATTAGCTCTTTTTACGAGCTATAACTTCTCAGAGGGCCCAAGTTTTTACGCTTAGACACTAGAAAAGTTTGAAGAATTTTGGCCGATGCACCAAAATGTAGGGGGTGGTTCAGTGGTGTAATGGAATACGAGAAGGGAGCAGAGTTATTGTCACAGTGTTCTGTGAACGACAACAGTGGAATGCTCTTGCTTCAACCTCGCTATCTCCAGCACAATATAAGCCCCGCCCCCGCCAGACGCACGGTGGAAGAATCATCGCCGTGCTGGCGATGATACCCGCAGTGAAAGCCTTCGAGATGTAAAGAGTGAAGCTACTATGGCAGGCGTATAGAACATACACGTGTACCACAGGGGGCACAGAGTAAAAAATTACAAGGACTTCCAATTCTAATGCAATGAATAATGTATTCCTCTCTGTTGTGCTGTAAAATTCGATCTAGTTCCGTAACCTAATCATTAGTGCGATACTGACATGATGAGATGAAGATGGTTGCTGTCCAGAGCGATCATCATGATACTATTTCTTTGAGGAAGGCGGGCGCTTCGGAACTAGACATCATCATTTAGTCGATCATGCAGGATTCGAAGAGCAGCAGCCTCTGAGCTGCTAGCACAAACGGAAGGAGTCAAAGTGAAAAAATGTTTCATCGATCCATGAATGCCACTTCAGATTGCCGTGTTGTGAGCCTTAGAACTTGTGCTTAGTCACACGCATAGTCACAAGACGTGTAACCCTCATCCTGCAGTACTTTGTACCTCTTCGTTCTTAAATATGGACCATATGCGTAGCGAACATGAATAAAATTGTAAAGGTTGGGACATATAAGACCATTATGATACATATGTTACATGTTTGAAATGGTCTTTGTTATCACATATGTTCTCCATAGGCTGTGATGGTTCTTTGGGCGCATATGCAGCCGTTCCAATCTCACGTGATGAGATGGTTGTTCACTGGATGATGTTTACCGTGGGTGCAACGGTTTGTATTTATTTTTTCGATGCATGATTGAGTGTCGCGCCATGACCATAGTGGCCAGTGGCTTACAATGCGCGATGCTTAATTTGATACGTGTTGGCACTTCTTTCGGTGTTATTCTCATCAGCGGGGGGGGGGGGGGGGGTAGCACACTGTCCGACAGCCGGAGCTATTTGTCTCGGCTCCAAACGGGGCAAAGAACGCTCTCATCGTTTTTCTAACAATAAGGCTCAGGTAAAAATATACAGTGCTCTGCATAATTACACAGCCACCTATAAATTGTCCAGAAACTCTGTTCGCAGAGTGATTTAAAAAAAAGTCTCTAAGTGAAAGATGTAGCCAGTGTGGACGCGCATTCGTTCACCCATGCCAAGTTTTGGCCAGAAAACATAGAAGATTCTTTTCTTTTGTTTCGAAAATGGCGCTTATAGCATTCTGCAAAATTATACAGCCACTGAACAGATTGACGTATTCGTCAACCGAGAAACAACGAAAAAGAGAAAAATGCTGATTTTGTGATCATTTGGTCCTCCACTGCTTCGAATAGCCACAAATTTGGATGATATAGGTCGATATAAAGATTTTCAAAATGTTTTTAGACCACATGCTGCCACGCTTCGATGACAACGTCTTTAAACTCTCTGACACCTTCTAATCGGTCTGAATTCTTTTCCCCGTGAAACCCTAGATAATCTTCCATCATGTAAGGATCGGATGTTCGTTATCCGGGGTCAGAAGGTCCATTCGGTGACAGCTTCACCATGATCGAGGGTTCCAGTTGACATGGGATGGTCCATTAACTTACATAAAAACAAGATTTTGGTGAAGATTTCGAGACGCATGACAGGAGAAGGGTACGGCGCACAAAGGCTCGGTAATCGGAAGGTCCATTCTTTTAAGAACGGAACAAAAATTCGAATGATTATTTGATCCCACACCCTGACACCTCCTTCTTTGAAGTTCTTCTTGAAAACTTAAATCGTCCCTTGTGTGATAGTGCCGGTAGCCGTCGGGGACGTCATAGCCGAAACCTTTTTTCATCAGACAGATAAATCTGGAGAAAAAGCCAAAGGGGAAAGGTGTAGAAACTTGAGGGAATTTTCGGACAATTTGTCATGGTGTGGGATCAAATAATCATTCGAATTTTTGTTTTGTTCTCGAAAGGATGAACCATCCGTTTGCCGAGCCTTTGTGCGCCGTACCCTTCTCCTGTCATGCGTCTCGAAATCTCCACCAAAATCTTGTTTGTATGTAAGTTAATGGACCATCCATGTCAACTTGAACACTCGATCATGGTGAAGCCGTCACCGAATGGACCTTCTGACCCGGATAACGAACGGCTCCGATCTTTACCTGATGGAAGATTATCTGGGGTTTCACGGAGAAAAGAATTCACACCGATTGGAAGGTGTCAGGGAGTTTGAGATGTTGTCATCGAAGCGTGGCAGCATGTGGTCTAAAAACATTCTGAAAATCTTTATATCGACCTATGTCAAAATTTGTGGCTATTCGAAGCAATGGAGGCGCAAATGATCCAAAATCAGCATTTTTCTCTTTTTCGTTGTTTCTCGGTTGACGAATGCGTCAATCTGTTCAGTGGCTGTATAATTTTGCAGATTAGTATAAGCGCCATTTTCAAAACAAATTGAGAAAAGAATCTTCTATGTTTCTTGGCTAAAACTTGGTATGGATGCGCGAATGCTCGTCCACACTGGCTACATCTTTCACTTAGAGACTTTTTTTTGAATCACTCTGCGAACCGAGTTTTTGGACAATTTATAGGTGGCTGTATAATTATGCAGAGCACTGTACGTTTGTGCAAATTGTGTGTGCGAACGTTTAAGTTGACACAGATTTATTGAGCTCTACAATTTCCTCTCCTCCCACACAATAACAACCATGTTTGGGTATATGTATGTACATATAGATTGCGTGGCCGGAATATACAGAAAATTATGGGATATCCTAATAATTTCATAAATCATCATTCATTCTTCCTTCACACAGCGAAGTCTAATGACAAGCTATGCTTTATATGTAAGTCTTCAAACTCTTAGCTCCATCGAAAATGCTGATTCCACAAAATTGTATTGTGGATAGTGTAGTGTATTCGTAATGTGAATTTGTGATTCAAGGAAATATGAAAACAAGACAATGATACCTTAGGCTCTTTAGAAAACTGTTTGTTGCACCGTTGCTGAGTTGCACGAATGTGCTTCATCAAATGAATGGGATAAACAGAAAGTAGGTGCTATCGGAATCGGGTAGGGGGGTGGAATTTTATATAAAATGTCAAACATCTGAACATCGCTTGCTGCATATCCAAACGCTTATGTTTCCCTGATCTCAGTGAGAGGGTTTGTGAGTGAGGTTTCTGGAGCTTTGTCGGAAAATGATCATACGTGGGGCAAGGTGGGATGCTCCCATCATAATGGCAGCACCAGTCAATGTGCTGTAAAGGCATTCATGAGAACGTTCAATACTGCCCTGCACTCTTTGTTGCTAGCAATATGTATCCACAGTACATATACCCGAGGGGTTGACTTGGGTCAACCGTCAATTAGCAAGGGAATCGAGTCGCAACAATGTGATGATCATAAAAAACGAGACTTACACAGTTAGTTGGCCACTGCACAATAATTATTGCAGCATGTTCGGAGTTGGGAATGAAATAAGAAATTTCGGCACTATTAACCCAAAGCTACCCCACTACTCTCCAGCCGATGTGGTCAAAGAGGTGATTTTTGGGAAACTTTTCGATTTGGCTGCAAACTTGTACCCAGGGGTAATTCGACCCGTAGAACACAAACATGACATTCGTTTGGCGCCATTTTGGCGCCGGCGCCTATAGCCAGGCGCCAAGCGGTTTTTCTCTGAACGAATGTCATATTCGTGTTCTACAAGTCGAATTACTCCTTGGGACAAATTTTGAGAGAGTTTGGTGATCTACCACATTTTGGCGCCAGCGCCTATAGCGCAGGCGCCAAGTGTTTTCGCGCCAAACGAGTGTCATATTTGTGTTCTACGGGTCAAAATACCTCCGGGTAGGAGGTTGCAGCTAAATCGAAAGGTTTTCCAAAAATCGCCTCTTTGACCGCATCGCTAGAAGAGGCAGTGGGGTAGCTTTGGGTAAATAGTGCCGAAATTTCGATTCGACAGCATTCATTTTCATTTTAAACACACATTTTCTTACTTTGAAACCACAAAATCTGAAGAACATCCATAGTGCATGGAGCATCAACGAGATTTTCCCATTCATAGAGTGTATCTGTGCTGGCAGTCACAACTTGTCGGAGTTGAATTTTGACGAGATCATCATTTTCAATAGTGTGTGGGGTTGTATATTTGGGGTCAAAAACGAACGTGGTACTCACCTTAGAAAGAACATTTCGAAAATTGGCAGACTATGCCATCACTACTTCCTTATACATTTGTGGCATCGTGTTCTCCTTGAAATGCAGCTCTATGGACGCAATTCAAATTTGAAAAAACATCTTAAACACCATTTTCATTCATTGCTGCTGAATCCTAACATGAGAGATACCAAAATGATCACGGGTTTATCTTCTCGAATACAAAGGTATTTTTGGCTGTGAAGCTTTTGTTTTGAGAGTCGTAGTTGAAGTGGAGGTTTTACAACTCCGCCGCGTCGACGAGAATCGCCCGTGGTACTTTGAGGCAGATCTTGCGAAAATCTCGAAAATCATGTCGAAGGAGCGAAGAAAAGTGAAAGTTCCACAGATTTCCACATTCGCCTTAATCGGGGCTTTCTACTGAAACCTTCTTCGAATTATTTGAAGCATTTTGAAGAAAGTTATGGCAAAAGTTCGGAGAAATCATGGAGTTTCCGATTTCTTGTGTCGATTGACCATGAATTAGTGGCGGTATTGTAGTAACACATTGAAAGGCCGTATAGCGTAGTCGCGATCTTATGTAAATGCTGTTTTCAGGTGGAAATGTATCAAGCTCGACAAGATGGGTCGTCTTTTCAAGATTAGCCAGACTCCAGACTGGCTCCTGACTGCATTCTGCGTACTTTGAAGTGGATACCCACTCTACAAGCTACGCTACCTTGCTCACGGCATTGAGGCCGGTCTTCGCACATCTTGCTAAACGAAATCATGCCGTATGGTGCCAGCCTGAATTAATGAGGCAAGCCTATGTAGTTTTTTTATTGTTTGAGGCAGCACTTTTGTCTAATCACGCCTAGACACACACCGTCTGCTTCCGTCACTGGTATTAGTCAGCATCACAAATGCCTGACTTAATATGGATCTATATCAATAGCCAATTGGAGCACAGAGAGGGCAAATGTCAATGTGAATTTTTAGCTTTGTGAAAGAGGACGACTCGGAAGGCATTCTCCCGAAATGCTTTTTTTACTTTAGAGTAGAGTAGTTTACAGTTGTATAATGCTGATCAATCTGTTTTGTACACGACATTCCGTTTAAGATAAGCTGCATCATAAAATCTAGTACATATATTCCCAGTGACGTACACCCACATGTCATCCTGCCATGAAATTACGCGCTTCAAGAGCTGTAGATCTCCTAAAGTATTATAACTACGCACAGTATGTTACACGCAATAGAAATAAGTTGTGTTGATGTCGCAATAGAAATAGAATTGTTTGATGTGTGTAAACTCATCTAAGAATGCTCATGAAATCATATTTATATGGATAGGAGTAGACATGTCGATAACACACTGCTACTCATCACATTGATTTTGTGTGGAACAACGCTGCAGCCCTGAATACTCTGTTGTAAGTGGGAACCGACACTCCACTTTCATATGGCGGTCAGCTGGATCTGTGAACACTCACTTGCTAATCGAACATACAAAGTATGTGCAACAGATGTGATTTCTTAAGTAATCCCACATGACATCCAATTTGGTATGACGAGCTCAGATACCACATTGCAGTGACCTGAACTTCATAAACGTATCGAAAAAAGAATTCACGTAAATAGTCTTTTGTTCCACCTGCAGTGAAATTCATAAGAAATTTCAGACGTAAAGCACTGACCTCATCCCTCACCGACTCTAGAGCGTATGTAAACGCCTTTTTTGGGTTGAGATTGAATGCCCTAAATAGCACAATTCAATTCGATGCGGCAGCGACTCGAAATCAAGAAAATTTTGACAGCAAAGAACGAGGTTTAGGAGCCTAAAATGGCAACTTACCCTTCGCTCATATTTACCAGGACGTCGAAGCGATTGAGTTCCTCTTTGTATGGCTTGAGGGAAATTTTTCTTGCGTCTTGTTCAAGTTTAGAATTATAAGCCTGTAAGCAATATGTCTTTTGAAAACATCACTCACGATTGCTAAGGCATTCCTTGGCTACAAGGAGGTCTTATTCTATCCTATGTGTATGAAATCGAGCGGCTTACCATTGCTCTATACCCAGGAGGGGCGAAGCTATTAATGAGCTTCAAAAGCATTTTTTGATAGTCTTTGGGTCCAACCACTTCATCACGTGGTATGATGGTTTTGAAAAGAAATTGTTGATCTGAAAACGTAAGCCGTAGCAAACACCCATAGAAACATCTTGACGTACCTGGAAGTAGAGCTGCGTATCCTTCGGCAAGCCAAAGTGCGCAACATGCCTAAAGATAGGAATTGCTGGAGAGTGTGGAAGCCTTACACTTGATCGAAGTATATAGATATACAGCAGCGTTCGTAAATATATTCAGTATTGAATTTTTTTGATTTTTGAGTTCTTGACCATTACTGTGATAGACGTTTACATGGTGACCCAGATAATTTACGTTTTGGCTGCCGCTCAATAAAACATAGTATATCGGCTGTTCACACGAATGACCAATACTTTCAGAAAATTCGATCAGCCATCACAGGGTCATAGCTCAATGAAGCGTGCACATCTTCGGGAAATAACACAGATTAAGGCTAGTACCTTGTTGCGCATACTTTGGCGCCAGTTACAGCACCTAGATATGGAGCCGGTGGGCGGCTTCACTGCCGAATGATAGATAGATTGTCCTCCTTTTCTTTGGATTGAATAACATCTGCTGCTTCATTTTTATAATAGCTGCTTTCATAGCTAGGCTTTTCGATACCTTTCTCGTAGTGGTGAAGTTCAGACCAGGCTATTTGGTCACTCTAGTGATTGCACCTGATTCTGGTGGAACCAATCAGGCACGCTGCTCCAAGCCTTGCTCCAGGAAGAATTGCGCTGCTCCAAGCCTTGCACTGCTTGGCACAAAGTTTAGCCATAGAGAGCCATGCACACAGATACGTAATATCCTCGAGAATCTCTGTGTGTGCATCCGGATTCATGACACACTGAAGCCTCTGGTTCGAGGCCTTTTCTTTTTAGAAGAATGCGGCTCGAAACCATAGCCAAATATCCACCTTACTGTAAGATAAGAAGATGATGCTTCGAAACGTTCACTAATAAGGAGTTTTGAATGCCGCCCAACTTCTCCCTCATTTGACATAAGAGATTTAGTCTTGTTGTTCCAGGGAGTTCAGGGATTACCCAGCTAGCTGGTCATCCCACTCACGCTTTTGTAATGGCTGCAAAATGTGCGATTTTTTGAGACGACGGCGGACATCAGAAAAGCAAATGTTTGCTTCTTTCTGCCATGAAGTTTCATTGCAAGTGTTCGCCACAACTAGTCAAGTGTCCCCGCTGGACAAGAGATTGATTTTTCTGATGGTTACCAATTAAGTTCTGCAAAGCCCTTCTTTTTTTGTTCTGTAAAAGTGGCCTCTTCATCATTGAATGCTTGACGAATCCTTACAGCCGACCCATCCCAAATTGCTGTGTAAGTTGCTAGTGCGTCCACATATGCTTGCCACCCTGTAGGACTTCCTCTCCTAATCCGTTCTCATAAGTTTCCCTGAGACACGCCATGATACCTTTGTCTAAATATGCCCTTAACGAGAGTAGAACTTTGAAAAATGTCAGAAATTTGTAAGCTGACCAAGCAACACTCCTTGGTTTTGGCAGGTTTCTGAATAAAAAATCGCTACATGACTCTAAGCTTGCTCATCTCTCTTACGTAAATTGGTTTATAACTGAAACATTATTGCTGTTTACATATAATGTTATTAATGCCTCTTTTCTCTGCTTTCCTGCTGCATGAAGTTTACGAAATGCAGCCTACCGCTCGCGTGATGAGCCCGAAAGTTGGCCACCCGTTTATTTGAGGTCCCTCCTCATTGTACGCCTGAGGTTCCAGCCTAATTCGTTAGTCATGGGTTAAGTTTGTTGCAAGCCCCGCTAAAATTTTATGTCTTGCAAGCGTTCGAATGAGTAAAAAAGGTCTCGTCAGGGGACCATTGCAGTCCTCCGTATGGTCAGCCTTCATTATCACCGGTTACTTGGCAGGATATGAAGGCGGTGCGCTGAAGAGGTTGTTTTTCCAATATTTGTTCCCCTTATTTTCTGATCCTAGTTATCGCTTCTTTTTTTGTTGATTATCTCTCCCCACATTTTTTTATTTTGTCATGGCCTTTCTTCCCACTACATATGAACAACTACTATTGTGCATACCAGTTATCGTGTATTTAATTAATTAATTAATTAATTTCGACCAAAGTTTGGTGACTGGTCACAAAACCGTAATGCACGTATTGGGCACTCATAACCTTTAAATCCATGAGGTAAAATCGTTGACAATATTCTTCATCACACTGAAATTATTGGAAAATTCTCAGAAGCGAACAAAAGTGCCCGGTTCTTTATTTTGATAACAGTTCTGTAATATTAGGTTGTTCGGAAAGAAATGCGCGTTTTTTTCTCCATCTATTTCTCTTCTACTACAGAAGATTTTGTAACAGTTTTGTCTGTTAGAAAGAGAATTTTATTGCGCATCTTTCGAAGTACTTTTGTCTATATCTACTTGTTTTTTTTTTCGAAGAAAAAATTCAAAAAAGAATTTCAATTTTTTTTTTCAAATTTTGAAAAAAAAATTTCAAAAAAATGCAAGATTCAATGCAATAAGCGGTAAATATTTGTCGCCATGCGTATAATGTTTGCAGAAAGATTTGGCTGTATAAAGTGTCGGGCGAAGTTCCAGCGTTTAAAAAACGGTAAGGAAAGCTTGGATGACGAAGAACATGGAAGTCCGCCTCAAGTCGTTGAAACTTTTTTTTCTTTGAAAAAAACCAAGTAGACATAGACAAAGATATATGAAAAGATGCACAATAAAAATCTCTTTTTAATAGATTGAACTGTTTTGAAGAATCTTTTATAGTAGGAGAGAAAAATGGACAAATTCAACGCGCATTTCTTTCCGAACAACCTAATAGCTTAGCAAGGGCACATCATGCGATCTTAAAACCAGGAGCTTACTTTCTCGAGGCAAGTAGGTCCTTGGAGTGCTGCTCAGGTTGCACCTCTGTTGCGGCTGCACCATGAACCCCCCTGTGTTGCGCCTACTCACAGAACCAAGCCACGCCTACCCAATCAAATCACACCTGGATTTAGACGAACAAGTTTTGAACGCGGCGAAAAAAAGGAAACTGTATTAGAGAATTCGATGAAACAGCCATTTCGATAATGAAGGCAGTTTCCACGCTGGAAATTTTAGTCTTGGGTCAGATGTGATTTGGCTGGAAGGGCGCGGTTTGACCGTGTTCAAGCAGGAGCAACACCGTCACGGTGCACCACGAAGCCGCAATAAAGGTGCAGGAGCAGTTATCCTAGTAACTTGCTCAGAATCCGCTAATCTGATTATCACGTGTTGTTCCTTCAAATCACAATGTGCAGTTAGTCGGGAGCGCTGAGAAAGGCTCATTGCTCATTGCTCAGGATATGATTTCGTTCGTAGAGAAGATATCATAATTTTTGACTGAAAATCTTATGAAACGTACCAGTAAAAGAGTGGACAAGTGCATAATGGAGATGGGATCGTTCAGTCCAACGTTGAACCAAATATGATCACTATCATTCTGGAATCTGCTTTTATGGAGGATTTGTATGGATAGTATGAATAGCTTATCTAAATAGTAAGGTGCAGTGATGTTCTAAAGTGAAAACAGAGATTTCAGTGAAACGGAGGAAAACCGAATCAATTCGGTGGCAGTAGTGGATATGGAAAGCACCGTGCAGTAGGATGTACTATATTCTAGAGCCCATTGGCAAAAAAAAAACAAACTGTGGGGTCGTAAGGGTGGCACACAGCATAAAAGTACATTCCTTCGAATTTCTTCACATTTCCAGATATGGATACTGATCAGCAATATTTCACACATTGCTGTGTTCATGCATCCCCTGTTGATCAAGTAGTCCAGAGGTTTCTGTTTGGAGGACGCATCGTGCGTCACAAAAGCCATGAAAACTTTTGTTTTTCGAGGGGTAAGAGGTGAAACTATTGTAAGAGACATCGCAAAACTAAATATAAATCGCAGAAGAAGAAACAAAGGTGAACAACTTCATGACGTCATTTTTGATATCAATTACTCATGAACTCCACACTGTTGTGAGGTAATATTTGATCTAGCTCCATAGACTTACTATCAGTGCAAAATTAAACACCATCTGATACTGCACCTCCTTACAAGCGTGTTAAATCGACTGCTCCGATACCAGACATGATCATCTTCTGCACCATACAGGTTTTAAAAAACCAGCAACCTCTGATCTGTCAAATGGAAGAAATCGAAGCAAGAAACGGTTTTTTCCTAGAATTAATGCCATTTTAGATTGCTGTGTCGTGGAGCTTCCAGGACCTTTGCTTACGAAACTCTTTTCGTAATCTCAAGTGTTGTTACGCTAATAATGCATTACTTTGTATAGCTCTTTGTACATCAATATGGACCAGATAAATAGCGAACAGTAATAAAGTTGTGAAGTGAGATATACGAGACCATTACCAAGCGCCACGGCACATTTGAATGATTTTTGGGTAAGCGCTTAAGTTCATGAGGCTTTACAGTTGGTTTTGATTTACATGCATTGATGTGTGCTTATACGTTCACGTTTTTGTTTTGTGTGTGTTCAAACCTTGTTACCTATAGTTGTTCGAGTTCTTCATTATCTGTTGTTTGCTCCACACGAGTCCTTTTGCGTAATAAAATTAATGAATAGTAGATGAATGAATAAAATATGTTTTATGTTTCACATGCACTACATTACCACACTGGTTTTCTACGGTCACTGAAGGTGTTCCGTCAGTATTCCAGACCCCATTTTCGACTCTCGATTAATCTCGGCATAGGGACCAAAATCAGTATGACATTTCAAAACCTTTCGTATGAACTAGTATGAACTAAAGGCTAATGAATCCTAAGAGATATAGAGAAACCCGCTGACCTTTCAAAAGGTCAGCGGGTTTCTCTATATCTCTTAGGATTCATTAGCCTTTAGTTCTCTTTTGTAACTTGAAAGAAGGTACTCGACGTTTTGTACCACTGATATGTTTTGGCTCATTGCAGACTCTGAAGAAGGCGATTGTGCCGAAACGTTGGTCGAATAAATATAATATCAATCTCGGAGGCTCAACGAAACGTCATACTGAGTATTCCAGACCGTCTGGATTCCAGGGGTTGGATGACGGTCTGTGTTTCTTATGAACGAGATTTACTGCAGCTCACTGTACTTGTTTCGATTTAGTCTGGATTTCGCATAATGGAATGGTGGCCATCGGGCCTCATGGGCTGGGTTTGTTTGATAAATGCACCTGTTTGCACTTCTTTCAATAACATCCTATCCAGGAAAAGGGCATCGCCGTGCCCGGGCTTGTGCAATCATTTCAATAATGTGTACGAGTGTGCAAATTGGACAGATTTGATTAACATTACAATGCCCCTCCTCTTTTACTATGACAGCCTTGCCTGGATACACAAACCGTGTGGCCAATTTTTACGCCGCTGAGTCATGGGCAAAAGCTTTGGTCCTGGACGAGACTCGAACTCACACTCGCCTGCGAAGGCATGGAGTACGCGTCCGTTTCCCTTCTGCGACCAAAGCTTTTACCCACAGTTCAGCAATTAATAACAACTTTTGCATCGCAGGCTGCGACCAAAATTAGTGGCTATCAAAAATCAAAGGTCGTGTGGCCACAGTTTGCTGCATTTGCGGGATCTCCTTATATTCAGTGTTCTGCATCATGATACGGCCACCTATAAATTATCCAGAAACTGTTTGCAGAGTGATTCAAAAAAGTCTTTAAGTAAAAGATGTAGCCAGTGTGGACGCGCATTCGCGCATCAACATCAAATCGCGTTGGAATACACAGAAAAATTTTCTCTTCATTTGTTTCGAAAATGTCGCTTTTCCTATTCTGCAAATGATACGGCCATTTTGGATTTTCTCGTCTTTTGACCTCAACTTGCTGAAGCTGTATTGTGGCTGCTGGCTCATCATTTTCAGTGATGACAACAAGAAAACTGCTATCTGACCCAAAGAAAGATTAATTTACCTCAAAATAAGGCCTGCAGATGTCCAATTGTCAGATCGCGCGAAAATGGAGCCGACTTTTCGCATTCCTCGATAATTCCAACTTAGATTCTGCAGGGCATGAAACCAGAAGGACTACTGAAGGCCCTGCTACGCCTTTAGATAGAGATAAGCGCAGCATTTCAAAAGATGAGCCCTGTTTTCCCAGGTCATGCTCGGGAGCAAGATCGTCGCTGGAGCTTAAGATGTTTACAAACTCTGTTCATAGGAACCCGAAGAAGTGCAAATCCATTTCTAGGCAAGGATTGAGAAAGGCAGTGTTCAGAACCCCAGAATATTGCGAAGGCAGGGTCAGTCTCGCCAAGAGATAGATGGCAGCAGATCGGATTGGGGTGCTTGGTAGTATGTCCAAAAGTTTGTAAACTTTTCCCTTACTGTTTTTTTTCTCCATGATATCCTTCCTTATGACAAAAAACTCAGATATGACTGCCCGGGCGACTACCGGCACCATAGCTTGAGGGACAGACTTCGGTTTCAAAAAGATCTTCAAAGGAGCAGGTGTTATGGCGTGGGGACCAGAAATCTCCGGGACTTTATTTTCGTTCTCGGAAGGATAAGCCATGCGATCATCGGACCTTCATGCTTCTTACCCTTCTCTCGTCGTGCGTGTTGAAATCTACACCAAAACCTTGTTTTTGCGCAAGTTAATAGGCCATTTCCTGTCAACCGGAGCACTTCATCATCGTGAAGCCGTCCCCGAACGGACCTTCTGACCTAGACAACGAGCGATCCCGACCTTTATCAGACGGAGAGTTCGTTGGAGTCTTATGCTGAAAAGGGGTTGCGTGAAGAGAAGCCATTTCGAAGGAGTTAGGGAATTTAAACAGGCCTTCATCGAATCATGGCACCAAGTAGACTAAAAACATTCTGAAAAAATTCATATGGGCCTAGATAGTCAAAATTTTTGGATGTTAAAAATGGAGGAGGTTCAACTGCTTGTAAAATTAGCATTTGTCTCCTTTTTGTTGCTTTCTTGTTGTTCGATGCTTCAATCTGTTCAGTGGCTGTATCACCTTGCAGAATAGGAAAAGCGACATTTTCAAAACAAATAAAGAGAAAACTTTTCTGTGTTTTCCAACTACAATGTGATGGCATTTTTACCGTGCATAGTATCGGCGAATTTTTTCTGACGCAGGTTTGCATCGAAAACCCCGAAAAAGTGGTAATCCGTCGGGGATAGGTTTGGGGAATAAGGGGGATGAGGGAGAGTCTCTATGCCTAACTGCATGAGTTTTTGCTGGGTGCGCAAAACAACGCATGACCCCACACTTCGCAAGTCACCCGGCAGAAACTGATGCAGTTATGCATCGATACTCCCCCTCACTCCCCTTACTCCCTAGACCTATCCCTTACGGATTACCACTCTTTCCGGGTTCTCGATGCGAACCTGCGTCAGAAAAAATTCGCCGATACTATGCATGTTGAGAATGCCATCGTTGACTTTATTAATTTCCGCAATTCAGAATTTTATCATGATTGCATATTTTCTTCACCAGTTCGCTGACAAGGTTGTGTAGATTCGAAAGGTCTTTATTCCGACCAATAAAGTTGTGTCTGCGCGAAGTTATGGCGTTTTGAGAAAAGTGGTTCGTTTTGGCCATTTATTCTGCACACACCTAATATATGAACTCTCGTCCAGTTGCGGGGTGCAGATCGACAAAGGAAATGGTACAGAAAATCTACAGTCGCAGTCATGATTGGAAGGGGCACTTCGAATATTTGGAGCATATAAGTGTCACCAACTACATATACTAGCCATATACTACTTTGCCTTAGCCTCAGTGAACATGAGAGGGTTCTTTGCTCCTTCGAAAGCTTTGACAAGAATAGCGCCCCACGTTGAGCGCAGCGGGGTGTCCTCACTTCATTGTCATAACACCAGGAAATATACTGTAAAAGGGTATTCATGAGAGTGCCCAATATTAGCTTGTGTTTTTGTTCAATAGCTGCCGTACGGCATGTTTTTGCCACATTGTGTTCGGCTGTCACTGTCCACTGTTCAACCAATTATTTGCTAACAGTGGTAGAAACACGGCATTCGAAAAGCTGTACAATGTAACAGAGCTACTTTGCGAGGGCACCATTCGATTGGTATAACATGTCAACCTCCAGCGAAACCCACGTCGTCTGTACAATTTCTGCCAGCGCATCTTCTGACTAGTAAGCCCCAATAGGCACACCAGGCGATAACCAAGTTACTGGCTTACTTTTTGGGGAGAGTGGGTCCTTGGATAACTGCTCGGCCACACCTTTATTGCAGCTGCACGGTGCACCCTCACGGTGTGGTGCCTGCTTGAACACATTCAAACCACGCCCAACCAACCAAACCACACCCGGCGAACCAATTTCTAAGTGGGAGCCGCCTTCACCGTTGAAATGGCTGTCTATTGAACTTCTTGTCGCAAGTTTCCTTCTCCATGCGAGCTTCACATTGGAAAATTGTAAGTCTAGGTTAAGGTGTGAATTGGTTGATTGGGCGGGGCTTGGTTGTATTCAGGCAGGCACAACGTCTTGATGGCAGAGTCAAGCAGGGCATTGAGGAAACTTTTTAAAAACAACGAGCACTCCTTCCTCTCCCCAAAAGAGGGGCCTCCATACAACCCCCTCCCCTCTTCAGGTTTCTAAACTCCTGCGGCTTCTACTCCAATACATCAAGGGAATTAATAGTCTACGGAAAAAAACTGAGATCAAACTCGAAACAAAGCATGAAAAATTAAGAACCTCACAAAATTTAACACATATCCGAAACGAATGCATCGTCGCTCATGGATTATGTGCTTGTCCTTTGACGACTGAGGAAAAAGGTTAAAAGTCATGCAAGTTATGCGGACAAAGGACGAAAAAAGGAAATCAAAACCTTAGAAACCAAAACGAAGCCACAAAGCGCTCCACTGTGAATGCCGCGATGCAATGCAACGACGAAGCGGGCCATCGCGATAGAGCACGTATCTTCCTAGTAGTTGATTAGAGCATTATTTTATGCTTGTAGGCTTACTAAAACTCGATCTATCAAAGTTTGGTATCGTGGCTTTCTTAGAGCAATCTACTGGCCGCTTGGATTCCCTAATGGTTGCGTAGTCCGTATGAAGAGATCCATTCCAGCAAATTTCGAAAAATTTTGAAGTGTCTCACTTCAAATGGTCGTGCCTTCCTTGAAAACTAATATTATGAGTGCAAGCTTGGTGTTTTGCGGCGCGGGGTCTGCGGGATTGCCGCTTTCTAGTGACTACTGGGACAGTGAGGGATCCTCAAAGAGTGCAGTTTAGAAGCTTCGGAAAAAAAAGCATAGCCTGTGTTATTGTCGTCTGTTTCTACAGATAAAGCTTCAAACTACTCGCCGCCGCGGGCGGCCGCGCAAAAATTCGCCCAATCGACCCCACCCCCGCGGGTGACACAGAATGAGCTGATGTAGATTAACACATATCATCGTGAAGCATGCCCACGTTTTATCAAGAACGCCACCTTGATAACAAACGTAAAGCTTTACTGAGGGTCTCCTACCTCAGATGTGAACACAGCACAAAAAACTTTACAAGGGCAACAAAGCTCAAACAGCTTAGTAATAAAAGATGCCCGCTGATGGAAACATGTGTAAAGACCAAATGCGAGGGCATAAACGCTTCCACCTTGATCGAAAAGTTGAAAGAAGGCAATAAATTACGAGTTCGTACGGGATGCACGTAACCATATGGAGATCTGGGACGGTATGTCCTACCAAGTGCGGGCTGCCGTTCTACAGAGCCTAAGCTCTGCCAAAAAATAAAGAAATATACGAAATATTCGAATGCGCGAGATGGCCTGAAGAAATCAAACGCATTATGACCATCGAGGACGCCGGACTTTCCATAGGTACACACTGTGCAACAGAATGTAAATATTTTTCCTTGGATTTCCACAGTGGCATGCGGGATGTTGTCAGATTGCCATCAATTTCTCTTTAGAATGAGGTCGTTGTGTCCTCGAGCGTTGTCAATAACCAGGGTGTGGCAAACGCATCGAGCACTTGATGAAGCTTTAGAATAATGGGGAAAAAGAGGTACAACATTCATTCAAAATGTATGTGATCAACAAGCACTCCAAGGTTGTCTAAAAAAGCGATGCAATCGCTTGCAGCCCAAATTCATTGAAGAAGACGACGAAGGAAAGTATCCACAGTGGCATGCGGGAGACCGTCATACAAAACATTCCGTTCTATCGCCAAGACAGTCTTGATAGTACCGACCGACGCACGATAGGAATGTCCTGGGAAAAAACGCTCCCCACTTCTTCAGGTCAGTCGATTCTCTGAGGTCTAGTTTGACTAAATGATAGAATGATGATTGGCCCAATGATCACGCTTGCATTAGCAACAGTTTATTTGCAAGCCTAACGCAGTGACTCTCATGTGACCGTGTCGAATAGTTTTTGCGATCAACATAAAATTGGGTTGATTAACATTACCATTTTCATTATATTGTTGGCCGTGGCCAGATTCATCCAGCAGCATGTCTCAGTGGTCACACTTCCTCTCCTTATGTTGTATAAAATTCTTAAACCCCAACTGTTTGGGTGGTCAGCTTCACGACCACCCAAAAATATGACTGTAAAGGACTAAGACTGTAAACGCTTTATTACTGATATAAAAGCACAACAAAATTTGTGAGAATACTTATTTTGACCTTATCTCGCCATTATCAGTTCCTATCACTTTCAATCACTAATTCCTAATATCACGTACCACTCCACGCAACAATCGTGATTGTCAACGTCCTACCGTCGACCCGAAAAGCGCAACAGATTCGATGTTTCCAGTGCTCTTTATCAGCCAATTAACAGCTCTGGTTCTCCTCCCTTAACATCCGCCGACCAGCCACCATGTCATATCCGAAATTTAGGGTCTTATCGTTGCTGTGACGGGAATTATGAACTTTGGAGCAAATGGATGGGAACACCCTAGTACAGACCGACAAATAGAAAGACATACTTCGCGGATTGTGTATGGTGCTATTATCGGGCAATTGAACAGCCCATAAGTACCGTCATTATGGTAATCCCGGTTTTCAAACACACAGCACGAAACCTTTACAAGAATGGAATGAAAAAGTTCGTATCACTTTGAAAAACACGTGTTTCGAATGAATGGATGACCTTCAACCTGAGTTATGAAAGTCGTACCGAATCAGTTGCGCAACGAGCTATTGGTGATTCAGTTTTGAGATAACGGAATTTTTCGATAAGCAAAAATGCTCAAAGACATCGAAAAGAAACCAGGTGTTGAAAGGCTGCCATCAAGCCGCTGCTCGTCTTAAATGAGGAGACTGCGAAGGTGAGAGGTCGATACGAATCATCACAAAAAATGGTGTGTTGCCATGTAGACTGAAACTGTTCTTTTCATATGATTTTCATCTACAATTAATGGATGAAAACATAGCTTGTTGATGGTGCAGGGCAAAGAATTAGTGCTGTGCTGATGAAACTACGGACTCGACTATTGAGTCCTAGCGGATTTCTCATCTCGATAATTCTGTTCGAGAGGTGCTTCACTTGCGCGCAGCTCCCTCTCCCTAGACCTAGGCTTGAACTAACCTATTGCCTTTCTAGAAATCCCGGAAATGAATAGCAGTTTCATATAGTTTCGATGAAAACCAGTGATTACACATAAAAAGTGATCAAGCTTCAGTTAATTGCAATACGGAAGCTATTCTCGCGAGGCCTTCTGTACTCCACGAACACAACCACCCACGAAGATGACTCAGGAGGCTTTGAATTCAGTCTGTTTGTCCATTTACATGACATCAAAAGTTGGTGCTAATGTTATTGAGGATGAATTTATGCCATTTACATGACATCAAAAGTTGGTGCTAATGTTATTGAGGGTGAACACTCCTCTGTGCTCTGCGTTCGGCGCTATTTTTGCCCAGTTTTCAGCCCCTGCTTTAGACAAGCTAGAAGGCCGCGTTACCGACACCAGCGCATCGGTACTGACACCAGCAACGACAGCTGCAAAATTATGCACCACGCGGGCAATCTGGTGACGCGCACCGCCTGTAAAGCGCTCGACCCAACCACATTACATTAAGATGCTCAATTCAAACAGTTTGCGCTATGTCATGATCCGAATCTGAATTCGGTGGCTCTCGCCACGATCATCATAGGTTGTTTTGAATGTTTTACAAGAGGAGCGCGTTATACCGGATTGCCGCCCGTATCTGCGCCGCTGCGCAAAGTATGAACGCGACCGAGAAAAACTTGAAAAATCTTGGATCGCACAGCTCGATTCTGCACCTAGTTGCCGGATGAATCTTCAACCCGATGTTGCATAGGCAAATTTCTGCTCACATAGTACGATGCAATCAAGACTGAACTTCAACTGTTCACCGAAATGGTCTCCTACCAGACACGAAACATGCATTGCAAGGTACTTCACACTAGGAGATTATGTGCTTCAGTGAGAAAACCTCGACGTGACCGCACAAAAAAGAAGATGTCACTTTTTGCCGTTTAGATTCTTCAATCGAATGGTGCATGTTCATAAGAGAAAGGGGTGTTAAAGGACGCTACTGGGGTAAGGTGGCAACCAGCACGTCACGTTTGCAGATTTCGGACGAAGAAAGAGAAGTTCAATTAGCATGAGATCATGTTGTAGTAATCCCCTGGATAAAGCCCAGTGAGTTTTTTCTCTTCACTTTTCAATCCGCTATGATGTCTGTTCCTACTGGATTATTTCTGCCCTTATGTAACAGATGAGTATTCTGAGATTTTCCCTTGTGGTCCATTTCAGTACCGTAAAACCACATGAAATGGTTGCCTTCACATGTATGTGTTTATACCACACCTCGTTGACAGCGATAATTCTTTCGTTCCATTGAATCCTAGGAGAACCAGCCGCGGTTGCCAATATACCAGTGTAGAATACATCCTAAACCTTCAGTCTATTATTCTTTCAACACTCCAATCCAATGAGCACTGTCTCCTTACGATACAAATGGCAAGGGACACATTATAAATAACGAAGTTCAGTCTCTCTCGGTATCGAATGACAGCGGGATTCCCCTCATAGAAGGAAGGGTGGTCCGAGAGTTTCTATACCGTAAGTGCTGCGACAATGGGTTCTTCAGCCCATTATTTTGCAAGCTTACTCTAATGATCAATTTTTTGATACACCGCAGCTGAATGGGCGAGTTGGCCTTAGAAGCAAGGTCTTCCAACTCATGACACCCTTTTTGAGAGGCGTTTTTTGCATGTATGGGGATACGTACAGGAAACATAACTGGTGTCATCGCTGAGCGGCCCTGCGAGTGCCAAAAACGGGCTGATGGTTCGATCCCCACTGAGGAGAAATTTTTGCAAAATTTGGATTTTCGCTTTTTGGGCTCATTATCATTAGAATATGAAGATTACGTGCAGCAGTCACATTCAGAATTCTGAACTACCCTCTCTCAGTTTTCAGCAAGTTTGACAGTCCAGTTTTTTGGCCTTCCAGCGCTCATAGCGCACGAACGAGGCGTTTTTGGCAAATGGATTCGATATTCGTCTTCAGGGAGTCGAATTACTCTCGGGGTAAGCTTCCAGCCCAATCGAGGTTTCGATGAAATTTTGGAAATTTAAGCAAGCATTCGTATGCCTCCGACTGCGCGTTCGACGAAGGAGATGGCGATATCACTTGTCAGAAAATTCTCACTATTTCTCTTGCTCAACACTTGGTAGGTAAAAATATAGCGATAGGCACTTGTGCAGTGCATATTCCATTGCTTTTCATCGATTTTGTTAGTTTTAGTTATTCACTTCTTCAAATAGAAGGGGCACCATGTACCCATGACCAAACATACCTCCCATAAGTTAGGGTCAAAATTTGGATTGGGCTAGAAATGTGTCCCCAAGCGTAGTTTGACCCCCTGAACAGAAAGGAATATGGCACTTATTTTGTGCGAAGCCGCGAATTTCGAGCGCTACAGGACCCCACGTGTCCAAAAAAGTCAGGTCACCAAATTCATCAAACCGCTCACTTCTGCGACACAACTCGTCGCCTATAGTTACTGAGACAAGGGACCGCGGAATAGCACACCTTGTTCAGCACTACAGCAATGCTGAAGAGGAACTCAGATGGCATTCGTTCGCATGGAAAACGATTCGTTCCCAATCTTAAACAGTGCCATACCGTTGGCTATGCGGTAATTCTACAAAAATGATACCTTTAGTACTTGGTCAGATTTTACCTCAAAGACAAATGGGTTATAGCAGGGTGCCACTTTGAGTATTCCATGTGCAGCACTTTTTCCCAGGATGTAGAGAGACCCATGGCAGTAGGTCGGATATGTACTCCTAGGCCAAACTTCATACGATACATACCTGAAATAGGAGTCAAGGGAATTCCATTTTCATGAATCTGTGCATATTACCATTTATCAGAAGCATTCCGAAAAGGTTTACAGGCCGGGCACACCCTGCAGTATATATTGTTTTCATCACGATTTGCCATGGTCCAATGGGTGAACATGCGATCAAGGTGAACAGTGACGTCGTCGTCAATTTTCATTAGAAACCTCGGCTTGCTGCAGTACTTCAGGAAGAAGTTTATCATAGCATTGACCTCAAAATAAGAGCTCTCCTATAAGGCTCCATATTTATGGTCTGGAAAATATTTCACTCCACTTTGAGAACCAAGGCTTCATACGTGTCCTTTAGGTCAGTCACAATCACATCGTGGTAACTTTCTTGTTCAGCACGTAGCCTCGCCAACCCAATTTCTGATTTCGGCGCACCAACCATAAAGAAGACTGTAATACTTCCGTCCTGCAAAACAATAGACAGTTTCATGAACGATTCAAGATGGTTTTGATATATATGTGGATTCTGAAAATTTTCTTGAAACTTTAAAATTTGGAAATACCTTTGGGGGCTATCCCTGGATTTTTCGCGCATAAGATCCTATATATTCATTTTTCATTTCACTAGATACAGATCTGCATAAATTCATCAAAGGCGCATTCTACTTTCTAAGAAGCGGATGGCATTTCGGTCGTCATTGGAGGGAGGATGCAGGTGTACGTAGTATACGGATGATGTCAGATCAACACCACTCAACGTCACAAACACAAAACGAAGTATGACCTTGCGAATCTCTGTTTTCAAGACACGGAGCAAACGCTGAATCTTCTGATATGAGTGCCTTCAGTAAAAAGCTCAGCTAGAGGACGACTGACGAAACGCACCGCCGATGCCAGTAAAACTACTTTATAGATTTTGACTCCAAATGATTACTTCATAAGGTATGGTGTAGAGATTCGAGAGAGCACGAATAAATTCATAGAATATACCACGCATGTAAAGTAGTCGATCCTGGCTCTACACCACTTTTGCCTTTCACCTTTATTAGCTCATGGTCCCCTTGGTTCACAGGTATAGCCAGACTTCTTCGAGATCAGAGCCATATCTGGGCGAAATGCCGTGATGTTGACTTCTTGATTTATTTTGACTCCTTTTCGACCGAGATTCGTCCAATTTCGACCACGATGCTCCCTCAGGAGCGCAAGTCCTATTTTTAAAACATAGAAAGGAAGAAGAGATAACAGCGAGGAACAACCTTGCCATTCCCATCACTTTAGCTAATTTCATTGGAAAGCAAACTCGTGTTCTTGCAATTGGTCTTCTCTTATTTCGATAGACACTTTTCGTCTATGAGAAGATTGGTGTAGTGCTTGCCACTGATGAGCTTGGGTCTCCGGAGTGTGTAGACTTGAGTCGAACTTTCGGCGCCGTCTTCGCGTGCGATTGCGTACATTGCAACACTCCCTTCATAGTTTTACTCCCGTATTGATTGACTCTCAATTAGGATTGTTATCATATAATGCTATCGTTCCATTTACTTTTTATGCTACTATTTGTCTTTTTGGGGCACAGACAGTAATGAGATAAGCAGCTATTTCTCATAGGACCTCCATGGTATCAGACGCTTTCGTCTAAGCGACCGCGCCAAGTCTGCTTATGGCGCCGCGAGTGCGACGTCGCAAAGCGAAAATTCGACCATACACGCGTCTTCGAGCTGAGATTCCTGTCCAAAGTGGTTTACCTTGTCATGCGTATATTCTGTAGTCAATATCCAAGCAAGTAAACTATACAGATTCACCGAGTTTGGTTACAAACTGCCATTTCTGTAACGACCGAACTTATATTTGAGTTCTCACCGTGCTCGCGGTGCACCCTGTATACATATTACAGAGCTAAGGAAAGTGCCACATACCTTCTGGAAGTTTGCTTTGATTACGTCAACCTTCATGAAAGCGTTTGAACCATTCAGATGATTTTTGGAATCTCACTTTATTCAGCACCTATTGCATTTGTGTGTATTGCGAAAGGACCGAAACTGACGAGTGATACGTACCATCACCGCCTTTGACCTTGCAGGTGAAGCCCAAGAATATCGAATTATTTGCCTTGTAGTAAAACGTTCCGAAGTCGTTAATACCATTGCGAGAATCATGCTTTTCCTGAAATTATTTTTAATGTCCTGGAAGTCCTTCGCAAAGTGCGCCTCTTCCTGTTCCTGAACTACCAAGGCAAGTTTCAAACCGAACAGCGATGCACTTGTTGCCTCAGATGCATAACTTTTCGCCAAGAATTGTACTTGCTTACACTCCGTTGCATCTCGAAATATTCGGCAATAAAATATACTCATAAGTTATTGTTTTGTTTCTGAAAACTGCTCGATTCAAGTCCGATTCTGTATCTCGCTCGCCATCTAGCGTTTCGACATGTGAGCCAATCTTCAGTAGAAAATAAAAATCTGAAAACTCATATTTATATGACATGTGAGCCAATCTTCAGTAGAAAAAAATCTGAAAACCTATATTTAAATTATAATATCTGGTTATTCCTTCGGTTATTTGAATAACAGTAATGTACTGAGAATAACTGAAAAATGAAGATATATTTTTTCGGTTTTCTCTATTTGCCACACTAAGACGGCAACATCAGAAAACAATGTTGGGCACGATCCAACTATCAGTACTCCAGATACCGAGGGTTGATCATTTCAGGAATTTTCGTTGAAACTTCTTTCATAGGGATATTTGAGGTGCTGATCACGGATATGACATCCGTTTTTGATGCTGGCCCCGATTTTGTGCAATTGCATCGAATCGGTGCAACAACTGTTTCATAGTTTTATTTGAAAGTGTCGTCCTGGAGCTATTCGGAACGCTGGTCACAGATATGGCATGGATTTTCAGCGCGGGCGCTGTTCACAACTCCTTTCAATATTATGCCACTCATACTCATTTTTGCTACAGTGCTCAAATAGCTGGAGAGCATCATCTTTCTTCTGTCGTCTTTCATCTGATACTATCCTATGGTAAGTATGACGTTTGTGTTGAGCCTTCAAGATTGTTTATATACTTATTCGGCTAACGTTTTGGCAAATCGCCTTCTTCAGTGCTGGTAAAGCCGAAACATATCAGTGGTATGACACGTCAAATACTCTCTTTGAAATCACAAAAAGAGAACTCAGGGTTCATCAATCCTGAAAGGCATGGTGAAACTCGCTGACCTTTTTGAGGATGTGGAGCTGTAAATTGACACCTTTAGCTAGGATTGCTTCCCTCTTCTCCCGTCTTCGTATCTCCCTCCACGAGAGCCCAATGTTGCCTTCGACACAAAGCTTCGTTTGCATGCAACATCGCTATTGGCAGTTCTGCAACGGAGTGTTGGTTTGCACACACCATCAAATCTAACTATTGCCCAAAGGCGGGGACAAGGAAGTAGGGGATCTGTCGCAGTCAAGTGCGATAAAGGTAAGCGTTAGCGAGAAGGTTGGGAAGTTGCATCCTGTCCCAAAACCTGGATAAGGCTATCAGGCGGTTGCTCTGCAAGACTAAACACTTTATGCCCCATCCGAAAATGGCTATTCACAATGTGGGAAACCGGCGTGGCATAGACAAAGCTGGAATGGAGTTTGAGCAGGGGGAAGATGGGGCAAAGGCGACTACATGGCTTCGGGAGAGTATCCACTCCTCCAGGTGAGTACAGGGTCCAACCCCATGGCAAGTTGACGTCGATGTTGAGATCACGATTCTAGCACGTGGACAGGAAATTTCAGCACGTAGAACTCTCTCTTAAAATGTTTAAGATCAAGGCGAAGAACCCCAAGATCAGTAGAAAAGACGAACGTGTGGCGATTACCAGAGAGTTGGCACCGTTCGCGGACTTGTAGGGCTTTGACCTACGCGGTCGAGTCCCCTTGGGGGCGCCGAGGCGGGGATCCGATGTTGGAACCCTAAAATCAATGACAACGTTGCGCGGGGTTCGGTATTAAATCTATAGGAGGGCGACGGGCGGCAATCAGGCATGGGTCGATAACCCTTGGTATAGTTGTTAATAGTATTATCCCCGGGGGGGAAGGGGTTCCCATGAAAAACCTTGCGAGCCCCACAACACATACATATGAACACCACCATGAAAATTCTAGCTAAAGGTGCCATTTCACAGCTCCACATCTTCAAAAAGGTCAGCGGGTTTCACCATGTCTCTTAGGATTGATTAACCTTAGTTTTCTTTTGTGACTTGAAAGAGAATATTCGACATGTTGGACCGCTGATACGTATCGGCTCAACAGGCTGTGAAGAAGGCAATATGCCGGAATGTTCGCCAAATAAATGTATCAACAATCTCGGAGGCTCAACACAAACGTCATACTGATCGTGTTTAAAATGCCGAGACTAATGGAGAGTCGGACATGGAGTTCCTATAGTCAACTTTGCATACTCATGTGTATATTTTCCTTCAAGCGTAGCAGGGAAAGAAAAGGTTTTCTCCTCCTCTAGTCAGGCGAAACTTGTGGGAACAATGTTGTGACCCTACTATAACAGCAGTGTAAAAAAACTGAACGGCGCCATCACCCCAGAAGGATGTCATATTCGTGATCAGCACCCCCCAACGATCTCCTTGGGCGAAGTGTCAGCGAAAATTATTTTTTAACCAACTTGCGGTGTCAGTGATAGTTGAATAGTGCCCGTATATGCCAGAACTCTCATATTGAATAATTGGGTGTTCGTGGAAATTAGTCTGCCTTAACTTACATATGAAAGGAAGGACAACAACTGCTTCTTTGATCTTCATAAGTCTGTCACCAGAATACACGATAGACACCATATTTCCGTACGATAAACAGTAATATATGAGAATCGAACTAAAAAGCAAAGCTGATGGCAGTATGAATACAATAGTAGAGCTCCCTAAAGTCATTAGATGAAATTGTCAATTCAAAGTATAATGTATCATCATATACCACCTCTCTATGCTCTTCAGTGATCATTACATACCCATTTTTTAAACAAATGAAGTGCAAACTATGTAATGAGCACACTGCGTGGCTTCAGCTTGATCAGATGCGCCACGCCTTTTTGCGTTAAGTCACGGTATTGCCTAGAAGTGTAGCCGGAAGACGCTTCAATCCCAAAGTTGAACATATTGTGCATCTCAGCTGGGACCCGTGATCGCTAAGCGTTAATCATCGCGGAGAGAAAACCTAAAGGGGAAGCCGAATCTAATTGGAGAAAACCAATACAAGCAATTCATGTGTTTTGCTTGCACAAGTGGATTCAAGAAAGGATTAAAAGCTGTGAGGAATTATTCAAGGGCATCAGAGTTCTAAGAGGGGCATACCCTTTGGACAGAATTTCGCAAGGCGACGTGCTGCATGTGCTGTGCCGAATCATTTCATTGAAATCTTTTAGTACGCGCAAACAATAGAGCGAGCTTCAGGACCTAATCGTGAGCTGTGCTGTTGCTCCTTCATATCTCACTTCATTTATTGCGTTGGTTCATAACAAAAAATTTAACGAATTGAAACTGAAATCAGCAGGATACATATTCTGTAAGTTCAACATAAGAGCTTGTAATGAGAAAAGTGCCCGATTGGCTGCATCGAAACCGAAATTTGTTCGCTGCACACTTGAGATCTGATACCTCGGAGATTTCATGTTTTTGTTAAGGATGTTAATAGTCATGCTCGGAGATCGGAATGACACGGTTTTGGAACGATTTTCATCCATGCGCTGCCCTTAATTTGCAACGAACGCAAGTCCGAGAACAATAGAAAACTTTCGTACACCAGTACTAATTGGAGACCACGATCGGAATCACTATAGTTTCTTGCAGCACGAACTGCGATGCTTATCTTAGGGCGAGCTTCCATATTATGTCCACAAAAGAATCCCCCTGTGTGTATGCATATGCAAATATCGGATTGAGGAATAAGTTCCCGCTGTTTTTTATCCTCTATATTTAACAACGTTATATTCATCTTTCGACAAAGCATATACCAGTGCTCAGAGTTTCTTCTGCTAAAAAATGTTTCGGATTCCATTAGTTGCTTAATATTTATGAGATGTTGAAATGAAATTATCTGAGGATAAAAATTCGCACTCTCGAGATTTCTTCTTCTTCCTTTACAGTCAAGGTCGAGAAATGTATATGCATGTGATTTCGTTAGAGCTTTTTCAGCTCTACACAACAGCCAATTCATTCTTGATCGTTGGATTGCTTGTTAATTTTAAGAATGGTGTAATTTGCTAGGAAAAATCGGCACTTTGGCATTAAGGCCCAAAAAAGTCTACCTCTTTCACGACAGATGAAATCAAATGAGGAAAAAATACGTCGTTGATCATCCTGGTTTAATCGAGGGTGTTTTTGGTAAATTAAAGTGTTGGGTAGGATCTTTGGCAAAAAAAAAATGCGGGTGAGTTTTCGCTGAGTATTTATAAGTCTCAAAAATATTGAGAGGGTTTAAAATGCAAGTGGCACATTCTTGCAGAGCTGAAAAAGCTCTGTCGAGTGCATATACGAATATTCTCGCAATCTCGGCGGGAGGCAGCAAGAGTGGTCACCAAAAGTGCACATTTTTGCTGATTGCTCATTTGCAAGTCCTGAAAACAGCAAACAATTGAGCGATTCATATGACAAGCGATTCATTTCCGTAGAGCTGAGAGAAAAACTTTTCTGAAAACTAATTGCGTAGAATTTTCCAAGTTCTCTCTTTTTGGAACCTCTGCATGATGCTAAGATCCTTCGTGTGTTGCTTTGCCGAATGAGGTATTTAGGTG